>WNWK01008864.1:2500-81179 GCA_009830355.1 Cherax destructor | reverse complement strand
TGCTACTGTGTTGCGCACAGTCGTCAAGGCTGACAACACAACCACCACAGCTGCTGCTACTGTGTTGCGACACAGTCGTCAAGGCTGACAACACAACCCCCCCCCCCCCCCAAAAAAAAGGCTGACAACACAACCACCACAGCTGCTGCTACTGTGTTGCGCCACAGTCGTCAAGGCTGACAACACAACCTCTAGTTTCTCAAACAGTCTGTTGTGTAGTTCTGTGTGGAAAGCCTTCTTACAGTCCAAGAAGATGCATGCAGTCTACAAATACCTCTCTCTCCTGTCTTACTTCTGTTACCTTGTCATAGAACTCCAATAGATAACAAAAAAGGCACAATACCGTGACTGGAACAATACACACACAACCCGCACATATAAAAAGAGGAGCTTACGACGACGTTTCGGTCCGACTTGGACCATTTACAAAGTCACACTAACACACAGGACAGGAAGAAGGGGTATTTATAGGCAGGCAGACAGGGGAGGGCACAAGAAAGTGGTGGAGGGGTAATAATGGAGGTAGTAGTGGTAGTAGTAGTAGTAGTAGTAGTAGTGGAGTCAATCATATTCTAGACTTCAGAACACCCGTGACTTAACCTGATTCCTTCCCCTTCTATCTCTCCCCCCTTCTCCTCTTTCTCCTTTCTCCTCTGTGGTTTTCTTTCTTTTCTTTTGCCTTGTATTTGTCCTTCTTTATTTTATTTTAATTTCATTTTTCCCCCTCTGTGTTGTTGTCCTTACCCTATGCGGGCCGCCAGCTTCATTGCAGTGCTCCTTTCCTAGAATATGACTGACTCCACTACTACTACTACTACTACTACCACTACTACCTCCATTATTACCCCTCCACCACTTTCTTGTGCCCTTCCCTGTCTGCCTGCCTATAAACTCCAATAGGTTCGTGATGCAGGATTTCCCTTCCATGAAGCTGTGCTGGTTGTCATGTATTAGTCCATTCCATTCGACGTGCTCCGCCACTCTTTTTCTGATAATCGTCTCCATATTCTCACATACAAT
Source organism: Cherax destructor (assembly GCA_009830355.1). Taxonomy (NCBI): domain Eukaryota; kingdom Metazoa; phylum Arthropoda; class Malacostraca; order Decapoda; family Parastacidae; genus Cherax; species Cherax destructor. The sequence continues at coordinate 80,159 of WNWK01008864.1, read as the reverse complement.
ACATGTCAGCTACACTGGTCCGTAATTTAGTGCAGCCTGTCTGTCTCCTTTCTTAAAACTTGGGACTACATCTGTTGTCTTCCACACCTCAGGCAATTGCCCTGTTTCGAGAGATTTATTGAAGATAATTGTTAGTGGTACACATAGTGCATCTGTCCCTCTCTTAGGACCCAAGGAGAGATATTATCTGGGGCCCACTGCCTTCGAGGTAACTAGTTCCCCCTAGCAGTTTCTTTACCTCCTCCTCGGTTTTGTGCAGTGTGTCCAGCACTTGCTGGTGTACCCTACCACCTCGGATTGCTGGCAGCCTCTCTGTCTCCACTGTGAATACCTCCCTGAATCTTGAGCTGAGCTCTTCACATAGTTCCTGATCGTTCTGTGTCAGTTCCATTCCTTTTTTCCTCAACCTGATTACCTCATACTTTACTGTTGTTTTCCTCCTGTTGTATCTGAATAACAACTTTGTATCAGATTTGACTTTTGATGCTATGTCATTCTCGTATTGATGCTATGTTTCTCTCTTTATCCATTCTTATTCATTTCTGGCTCTTCAGCTTTCTTTCAAGAATCTAGGGGATGGGAGGGGATGGTGAATCTAGGGGATGGGAGGGGTTGGTGCTGGCTGTTTGTGTGGTAGGCCAACAATCATCCTGCACTTCCCAAGAATATCATTAATTATTTTTGCACTTTATTACAACTTCGCCACACATTTGAATTTTCACTCAAAGTTTCTCCATTTTTACCCTACTTATTGATTCTTTCATTTCCTTCATACTTCCTGTATATTTACATCTTTTGTTCACTCAGTTCTTCATATTCTCCTCGTTTATTCTCACTTATTTCATTCTTCAAATTCACTTTTATATTTTTTTTTGTGTTTTTACTCACCTTCATAGTCGCAGCCATCATACTAAATTCCGTCACTCTTAATCCATTCACACTCACTTCTTTCACTCTTTGCTTCATATTCACTTCCTTCATGTTATCTTCCGGTGAAACACTTCTCACGGATCTCACTTTTACTTCAACCGGAAATGAAATTCCGGGAGTAATTCATCATTTTCATCAAATATTTCCTCGAAATGTTTTCTTTATCTCTCTAGAACCTCTTGTCCCACAAGTTTCATGGCATATTGAAATATATTGTGACCTAATTTATTTTGCGATAAATAATAATATCCGTACATCATGATTCATCATAACACAGTGTCTGAGACATTAACAGCAGAGGTGTGTGTACTGGCCAGGTCGTAGCAGCCACCTCCAAACTTCTCTTTGTCAGGTGATGGCGTCCTCCCAGTAGCTAGCTGTTGTTTTCATCACCGAAAGCTTTTTTTTGTTTGTGTGCGCGCGCGCATTTATAGATCTGTGCATTCTTTGCAATCACAAAAGACGAGTAATAAAAGAAATAATATTTATTACATTTTTCATGGAGGTTGATAATTAGATTAAGAATCTGGCAGAATTTTACACACAATACAACCTTCAGACACGATTTTTCTGTTATATAAATGAAAAAAAAAAATATTAATTGATACATACTGTGACGTAAGTAGGATTAAAATTTTCATTGAATAACGATATCTGGGTGTCTTGGTGTACGTTCATGTCTATATTGGTGGGTGTAATTTCAAGACATAGATTTCTCTGTGCCGCCTCATGTAATTCCAGGAAAGTCTCGAGGGTCGCCTGGGACCTCCGGAAAGTGGGGAAGGCGAGACATCCAGTAGACAGACGATTGAATTACTGGACACAAGATCCTGGGAAGGGATTGATGTAGGAAGCTAGATGTGAGGATACTGAGAGAGACGAGGCAAGCCTTTAAGAAGTGAAGGAGACACTATACACACTACAGGAGGGTACATGTGCAGGCAAATGTAAGATGGTATAAAGTGTCCCAAAGTTTAAAAAAAAGTATCAATGCTGGTAGTTTAGACTAAGGCTGCTTCCTTGATAAGTGATATATCAAATTTTTTAAAGTCGCTAGAGAAAAGTGGATTCAGTATAATAGCTGGTAAACAATTTGAATTTTTTACTACAAAATATTGTATTTATAATCTGTAAAGTTATTATAGGAGAAACTGTTGAATAAAGAAATGGATGGAGAGATGCATTTACCTAGACTATCAGAAAACCTTTGTTAGTGCTATCAGAGATACAAAGATCACTGGGTTATATGCAGTAATACCAGATAATATAAACGGTACACTTATACTTAGTAACACCAGAGCTGCGAAGATCACAGTATTATAACTAGTAAAATTAGAAAAGCAAATATCACTCTCTAATATACATGTATAGTAATATTAAGGATACAACGATAACCCTGTTATGCATAACATTATCAGAGATATAAATGTTACGCTTATGCAAAATAACACCGGTGATGCTAAGATCCCAATGTTTAACACAATAACACCAGTGATGGTAAGATCACAATGTTTAACACAATAACACCAGATAGGGAAAATACACATAGAAACACACGCTTTTACATGAAAGAAAATACAGAAAAACTCAAATAAGAACATATAAATTTATGACATTTAAATAGACGACTAAAATAAACAATAAATGGCTTCTCCATGGTGGTCTAGGTAGAGGAGTTCTTCTCTTCTGTCTGGACTATGTTTCTAGCCTGCCCGGGCGGGTGTATTTACTGGGCGCAGATTTCTGTGTGTCCTCCCCTGTAATTACATCTTCTTGTATATACTGATATTTAAACACTTGTGTTGTAATATCATATATGGGCAGTGCTTCATGGGGTTGCTGCATTTGAAGAGTTAAGTTCCTCTCTGAGGAAATGCTGTGTTTGGGGTTCACAGCTCTCAACGTCCCCCTCAAATGTTGGAGTTTAAATCCATATTTTCTTTCTATTTTATGATACTATTTTGCTAAATGAGCGTAAGTGTAGAACACATTTTCACACATTGTCAAGGAGTGCAAAAACTGACTGACAGAAACGTTGTAACATGAAAAGTTTCTTGTAAACTGCACTCTGCATTAACCTTTTTTCATCCTCATAACAAGAGAACACAATATTACTGAGACCTGATGTTGCAGTTAATTATTCAACATTCACTTTTCCGAATCAGAACACTTAACTAACCTGCAAGTCACTTTACAAATAACTGATCTTCATAACATGTTTCTCTCAGAGTTTATTAAAGGCTGTTATTGACACATACTTATTTGTGTCCACTTACATGTACGATCAAATATTCAGTCTCGTGAACCTCAACAAGTAAAAGATTCAAATAGATTTATTGATTTAGTAAAAGTAAACATGTTAGTCGTGGTAGTTGTTGTGGTGGTGGTAGTGGTGGTGATAGTGGTGGTGGTAGTGGTGGTGATAGTGGTGGTGGTAGTAGTAGTAGAAGAAGGGGTAACTCTTGGTTACTATGTAATAGCGGAGTTATTTTTTTTAAGGGAAACTCGTCCTCACATCGTCATTTTCGTATTTAATCGTCTTTTAATCAGATTAAAGGCAGCTTCGTCATTACGATTTAGTGAGTCATTTGACTCCATCACATAGCAACCAAGAGTTACCTCTGCTACTACTACTACCACAACCACCACCACCACCATCGCCACCACCACCACCGCCACCACCACCGCCGCCACCACCACCATCACAACCACCACCACCACAACCAAAGCAGAGTAGCTGAAAATATGTCTGCCTCTTGTGGACCTGTGGTCACCTTGTAGTTGTCTTGTCAACCTGTGGTCACCTTGTAGTTGTCAACCTGTGGTCACCTTGTAGTTGTCTTGTCAACCTGTGGTCACCTTGTAGTTGTCAACCTGTGGTCACCTTGTAGTTGTCAACCGGTGGTCACCTTGTAGTTGTCAACCTGTGGTCACCTTGTAGTTGTCTTGTCAACCTGTGGTCACCTTGTAGTTGTCTTGTCAACCTATGGTCACCTTGTAGTTGTGAACCTGTGGTCACCTTGTAGTTGTCAACCTGTGGTCACCTTGTAGTTGTCAACCTGTGGTCACCTTGTAGTTGTCAACCTGTGGTCACCTTGTAGTTGTCAACCTGTGGTCACCTTGTAGTTGTCAACCTGTGGTCACCTTGTAGTTGTCTTGTCAACCTGTGGTCACCTTGTAGTTGTCTTCTAAGACAAATCTGACTTACAGAGAAAGAATTTTAACCCACTTCGCCATGGGAAGTATAAAAACTAGAGAAATTTGCAGTGGTGATAAACAAAGAGGAAAGCACATGCATATGTACACTGAACTTCGAAAGTTAATGATTTACTTGTCATTTTATATGCACATTGGGACAGAAAAAAAACAAGCAATTCATTAACTGTCCATCAAAACTGGGCGAAAGTGACTATAGTGACTAAACTGTAGCCAGATTGTGTGGACGATCGCCGGTGTTCTCACTCTCACCAGGTCCAAACAACGCACTCTTTATTCATTTTTGCTGTTTTTTTCTAACCAATCGTTCGTTTTGGCTCTGTTATTTAAACTAAAACTCACCGAAACTCATCCCATCTAATATATATATATATATATATATATATATATATATATATATATATATATATATATATATATATATATATATATATATATATATATATATATATATATATTATGTAATAAAATATACATATTGGTAAAAAACAAAAAGGAATGAATAGATGGGTGGTAGGGGAAGTGGAATATTCAAATGGCTTCAGGAAGAAATCCAAATATTCTTCCTCGAAGCCTTTTATCCACTTCTCCGAGGCTATGGGTCCCACAATTTGCACCAGAGGTGGACCCCAATTTAAATATATATATATATAGTAGATGGGGAGCTGGAGGTATTGGGTAGATGGCGGGAATATTTTGAGGAACTTTTAAATGTCGATGAAAAAAGGGAGGCGGTAATTTCATGTACTGGCCAGGGAGGTACAACATCGTTTAGGAGTGAAGAGCAGGATGTGAGTGTGGGGGAGGTGCGTGAGACATTACGTAGAATGAAAGGTGGTAAAGCAGCTGGAATTGACGGGATCATGACAGAAATGTTAAAAGCAGGGGGCGATATAGTGCTGGAGTGGTTGGTATTTTTGTTTAATAAATGAATGAAAGAGGGGAAGGTACCTAGGGATTGACAGAGAGCATGTATAGTTCCTTTATATAAAGGGAAGGGGGATAAAAGAGAGTGTAAAAATTATAGGGGAATAAGTTTACTGAGTATACCAGGTAAAGTGTATGGCAGGGTTATTATTGAAAGAATTAGAGGTAAGACAGAGAGTAGGATTGCAGATGAGCAAGGAGGCTTTAGAGTGGGTAGGGGATGTGTAGATCAAGTGTTTACAGTGAAGCATATATGTGAACAGTATTTAGATAAAGGTAGAGAAGTTTTTATTGCATTTATGGATTTAGAAAAGGCATATGATAGAGTGGATAGGGGAGCAATGTGGCAAATGTTGCAAGTGTATGGAATAGGTAGTAAGTTACTGAAGGCTGTAAAGAGTTTTTATGAGGATAGTGAGGCTCAGGTTAGGGTGTGTAGGAGGGAGATTACTTCCCGGTAAAAGTAGGTCTTAGACAGGGATGTGTAATGTCACCATGGTTGTTTAATATATTTATAGATGGGGTTGTAAAAGAAGTAAATGCTAGGGTGTTGGGGAGAGGGTGGGATTAAATTATGGAGAATTAAATGCAAATGGGAGTTGTCACAGTTACTTTTTGCTGATGATACTGTGCTTATGGGAGATTCTAAAGAAAAGTTGCAAAGGTTAGTGGACGAGTTTGGGAGAGTGTGTAAAGGTAGAAAGTTAAAAGTGAACATAGATAAGAGTAAGGTGATGAGGGTATCAAACGATTTAAATAAAGAAAAATTGGATATCACATTGGAGAGAGGGATTATGGAAGAAGTAAATGTTTTCAGATATTTGGGAGTTGATGTGTCAGCGGATGGGTTTATGAAGGATGAGGTTAACCATAGAATTGATGAAGGAAAAAGGTGAGTGGTGCATTGAGGTATCTGTGGAGACAAAAACGTTATCCATGGAGGCAAAGAAGGGAATGTACGAAAGTATAGTGGTACCAACACTCTTATATGGGTGTGAAGCATGGGTTGCAAATGCTGCAGTGAGGAGGAGGCTGGAGGCAGTGGAGATGTCCTGTCTAAGGGCAATGTGTGGTGTAAATATTATGCAGAAAATTCGGAATGTGGAAATTAGGAGAAGGTGTGGAGTTACTAAAAGTATTTGTCAGAGGGCTGAAGAGGGGTTGTTGAGGTGGTTTGGTCATTTAGAGAGAATGGATCAAAGTAGAATGACTTGGAGAGCGTATAAATCTGTAGGGGAAGGAAGGCGGGGTAGGGTCGTCCTAGAAAAGGTTGGAGGGAAGGGGTAAAGGAGGTTTTGTGGGCGAGGGGCTTGGACTTCCAGCAAGCATGTGTGAGCGTGTTAGATAGGAGTGAATGGAGACGAATAGTTTTTGGGACATGACGATCTGTTGGAGTGTGAGCAGGGTAACATTTTGTGAAGGGATTCAGGGAAACCAGTTAATTGATTTAGTTGGACTTGAGTCCTGGAAATGGGAAGTACAATGCCTGCACTTTAAAGGAGGGGTCTGAGATAGTGACAGCTGGGAGGGACTTTTCTCAGCTGTCGTATCTGAGCTCCTCTGCAAAGACAGTGATTATGTATGAGTGTGGTGAAAGTGTTGAATGATGATGAAAGTATTTTCTTTTTGGGGATTTTCTTTCTTTGGGTCACCCTGCCTCGGTGGGGACGGCCGACTTGTTGAAAAAAAAAAAAATATATATATATATATATATATATATATATATATATATATATATATATATATATATATATATATATATATATATATATATATATATATATATATATATATATATATATATATATATATATATATATATATATTCATCTGAAATAAGATATCCTTCAACCGACAGATAGCATGCCATGTATGACAGATACAGGGTGAGGGACAGATGAGTGAGATCTTTCTGGTATTCAAACATTGCCTCAGCTCTCGAGACTGGAGTAAAGGAATGAAGTTATACCTCAGCTGTTTACTTTAAGAACACTCACAAACATCTGAACTGATATAGATTATGTAAAATGATAACAGTTCATATGTAAAAAAAATGTTTTATGTGAGATTTTTAATGTAAATCAGTGTCGCATAATTTAAGATTTTCTTGCCCGAAATGTTACAAAATTATATATCAGTTGTGCTCTTTATAAGAAACTGAAGCTGTCATTAATATTATTTAACTATTTGCGACCACTGTCAGCTTCAGAGAAGTTGCAGAGGTTGGTGGATGAGTTTGGTAGGGTATGTAAAAGAAGGAAATTAAAAGTGAAAATAGGAAAGAGGTGATGAGGATTAAAAAATTAGATAACGGAAGATAGGATATCAGATTGGAGGGAGAGAGTATGGAGGAGGTGAATGTGTTCAGATATTTGGGAGTGGATGTGTCAGCAGATAGGTATATGAAGGATGAGGTGAATCATAGAATTAACGAGGGTAAAAAGGTGAGTGGTGCACTGAGGAGCTTGTGGAGACAGAGAACTTTATCTATGAAAGCAAAGAGGGGAATGTATGAGAGTATAGTTATACCAACACTCTTGTATGGGTGTGAGACATGGGTTGTGAATGTTGCAACAAGGAGAAGGCTGGAGGCAGTGGAGATGTCATGTCTGAGAGCAATGTGTGGTGTGAATATAATGCAGAGAATCCGTAGTTTGGAGATTAGGAGGAGGTGTGGGATTACCAAAACTATTATCCAGAGGGCTGAGGAGGGGTTGTTGAGATGGTTTGGACATGTAGAGAGGATGGAACAAAATAGAATGACTTCGAGAGTGTATAAATCTGTAGTGGAGGGAAGGCGGGGTAGAGGTCAGCCTAGAAAAGGTTGGAGGGAGGGGGTAAAGGAGGTTTTTTGTGCGAGGGGCTCGGACTTCCAGCAAGCGTGCATGAGCGTGTTAGATAGGAGCGAATGGAGACAAATGGTTTTTGGGATTTGACGTGCTGTTGGAGTGTAGGCAAGGTAACATTTATGAAGGGTTTCAGGGAAACCGGCAGGCCGAACTTGAGTCCTGGAGATGGGAAGTACAGTGCCGGCACTCTGAAGGAGGGGTGTTAATGTTGCGGTTTTGTAGCTATAGTGTAAGCACACCTCTGGCAAGACAGTGATGGAGTGAATGATGATGAAAGTTTTTCTTTGTCGGGCCACTCTGCCTTGGTGGGAAACGGCCTATGTGTTAATTAAAATAAAAAAAATAATAATTTTGGTAATTAAATAAACTTTCACACATACTTATTTTCACACCCATTTTCTCATTTCCGCAAAGGAAATCTGCTGATTCACCATCATTCATAAACACACAAAGCAACGCTCGCTCCCAGGCACACACGTACATATGAATGAAACACACTTATCTCCATTTACACTAGAATTAATGTTTTCACAAATACACCAACACACACACTACACACACACACACACACACACACACACACACACACACACACACACACACACACACACACACAGGAGCTAAGTCTCGACCCCTGCAACCACAATTATATATTATATCGATCATGTTGCAGTCAGTGACTGCAACCACTTAACCTTGTGTACCTGAAACCCTACGATACCTAAATGCAGTAGAAGCTAAACGGGTTAAATATTATGTTGACATTCACGACAGGCGTAATATAATGTTCGGTGTGCAAACACTACTCTAACGTCACCAGAACATCACAAGACCCAATGGCATAATGAGAAATCCTGCTATTTTGTATAACATTATTGTTTAAGGCGGTGCAGAATAGACTCCACTAAATAGCTATCGAGTTTGTGCAACCTGTAATTTGAGTTATATACAGCTTTCCTATCATGTTTCGAGAGAGAGAAAATTGAATTGTTTCTTTCCATGACAGAACTTTTGGGCACAATGATAGGGGAGCAGCCCACCCCGGTGGGTGATTGCAAGAACTGGCATGGTTAAAAATAGCATTCGACTCCTGGCCCATCCTGATTCAGTACTGGTGTTGGGATTATCTGGTTTCCAGAGATTTGAATAAAACACTCCGTGGTGTTTTTTTTTTATCATCCTCTGTTTTACTTTCCCAGTGTTTTTGAAAGGTTTATATTGAAATTTTATAGTGCCTCATGCAGGCAAACAAAATTTTCATTGTTTGGTAAGACCAGTACATTTTTTCTGGAAGGCGTTCATTTAGGTTCAGTCCTTTAGAAAGTCTTCCTAGCTGACATTAGGGCTTTCTCAACAAAATCCCTGGGGTATATTAGCTATGTGGCTATGTAGATAAATTGTTCTGAGAACCGACAAGTTGATAAATTAGACACATGTGCAAGTGTTGTACATGGACTGATTACATCGACTCAAGGCTGAGGGACTGATTATCTCAAACTTCTCCTGTTCTTCACCATTCTCCTTTGTATAGACTGATGAAGCCACTGTGTGGTGGAACGTTTCCTCATTAAAGATACCCAAGTATTGCACATGGATCTAATTTATCACTTTGTGGCTATGATAAATATCTTATTTATTTCATTTTCTAAATACTCCGAATTAAAGATACGCAAAGCTTTCAGGAACATTATAAGTAAAACCCTCCCTTTAAACCTAGGTTTATAATCTGAATAATAATAACTGTATGACGACACATTGGTGGACTTCCTGTAAATTGTAAATTTGAATCCTCTGTCAGTACGATGGATTAAAACATCTAGGAAAGGTAGAGTGTTGTCTCTTTTATGCTCTCTTGTGAACTTAATGGAAGGTACCAGACCATTAAGTTTAGGTAGGAACTCATCAATGTTGTGATCTCTAGGCCCATGGAAAGAACATCGTCTACGTATTTGAGCCACCTAGCTTTATTTTGGAGAATATCTTTGAGTCTAGTCTCATAGTATTACATATACAGGTTGCTGAGTAAGGAGCTGAGGGAATTTCCCATGGCATGCCTTATTTTTGAGCATAATATTTGCCTTCAAACACAAGCTTGCAATCCGTAACACAAAGTTTAATCAGTTCAATAATTATATTCGTGGCGTAGGGCAGGGAGAAGCTTTCTAGTTCCTCTTCAGGGTACGTAAGCTAGTCAGGGACAGGGACTCTTGTAAACAGGGCTATGGCATCAAAAGTCACAAGGGTAAAGTCGTGTGAAACATTTACTTTCTGGAGCCTTTCAGTAAGGTCTACATTATTTTTAATTCTACCATCCATGGAAGTTAAAAGTTTAACCAACCATTTAGATAAGTTATATGCTGCTGAGCCTACTGGACTTATAATAAGACGAACTGGGTTCCCTGTTTATGAGTCTTGATCAACTCATAAAGATACGGCAGAGTTGCCGACGTAGCTGACATGTGTTTAATTCATCATTGCCCCTTCAATAACGTTTTAAGACGGTTTCTGAAATGGCTGTTGACCTGGTCAGTGGCGTTCCTAACAAATAGTTAGTAAGTTTCACTCACGCTGCCATATTCTGAGAAAACTTCCACTCATGGCTCCTGTTCCTACTCTTGCAACACTGCACACTGAGAAGTGTGAAAGTACTTGAGCTAAAGATTTCCACCCCTTTCCCTTGTGTGTGTGTGTGTACTCACCTAGTTGTACTCACCTAGTTGTGATTGCAGGGGTCGATGCATAGCTCCTGGCTCCTGTGTGTGTGTGTGTGTGTGTGTGTGTGTGTGTGTGTGTGTGTGTAATATACATATGCTGAATGTTACTTTAATCCATTTTTCAGGGATTAAAGTATTCTTCTCAGGAAGTAAAAAGGATACTGAACAGCCTTAATGACTCTCGTGTAGTCGATAAGTTTTAAAATCTTTAAAACAATCATTAATCCATATTTTAGGAATTATACTATTCTTTTCGTGGAGAAAAATTACTGCAGTCTTAATGACCCTAGTGTAGTCGATAGCCTTTAAACCCCATTAATCAATCATCACTCTCCCCTTATCTATCTAATTAAAAAAAAGTATATAAACATATTACTTTTGATAACAACACATAGGCACATCATTGCAGAGTCAGTCATGTACATCTTGCACTAATCATTTAAGCATTCAGTGTATTGAAAAAATGTACGTATTATATGCACAAACAAAATATGTCCTCACATCTGACGTCAAAAATATGTTACAGTGGACCCCCGGTGTTCGTCCTGCTCAAAACACTCCCTTTTATGTAAGTGTATTTTTTTAAATGTTTTTATAAGTGTAGTTTTGGGGGTCTAAAAGGACTAGTCTACTTTACATTATTTCTTAAGAGAATAAATTCGGTTGGTAATGGTACTTGAGCAGCATTCTGTTACTAAAAATGGACGAACACCGGGGGTCCACTGTACTTTTAAAATTGTCTAGTTATCGCCGAGGCACCGATTTGCTAGACTTGTCCGCCCCTTTTTTTTTTTAATTTGTTTATATATACTGAAACAAACTTGTTTTTAACTTTATACAAAAGATCCTAATCTAACAAAAAAAAAAAACCTCTACCCAGGTTTCATTAAAGCAATTGATGGTGGGTAATGTGTGCGACAATGAACGATCTAAAATAAGAACGGGATGGAAAAATAAGAGGCAGTAAAACACAGATTGTCAGAAGAGCTCGGCATTTCAAGAAATGGTATCTGTAAATTAACACCAACAAATGAAAATGTGAATATTCATGTGCCGAGTAATTCTAACGGTGTGCAAAACGTGCCAACGTTTCTGCTGCGGGCTGAAGAGGTCCACCGGATTACTAAAACAGAAAGAATGAGTGTAATCAGAATTTCAGATTCACAGCAGTCATAGAACTGTAGCCAGTGTAATGATGGCGTTTTCCCAAAATTATAGAAACATTCTGTCAGTCAGTATGACATTTTAATTATTATACAAGTTGCAAAAATAACGTACACAACTTTACTGATCCTAAATGGATGAACAAAAGAAAGCATCTCTAGGGGAGGATAATAGGAATTTGAAGGCACTTCGAAACAGGGAAGGTGTCCTATGGAAACATCAGTAAAGGAAAAATAAAGCTAAACGAGGCAATGGAATTAAATTTGCAAGAAAATACAAGACAAACGCGAAAGTTATTGTGGGTCTAATTTAAACTTATTCTGGTTAGCCTATAATGATATCGAAATGTGTTCAAAATGTATTGAATAATTCGTCTAGGTCTTCATACAAGATAATGAACACGACACCAGACTTATGGGTGCAGGGCTAACACGTTGTAGCTCTTAAAAACCAACAACAAAATATGAAGACAAATTTCTTCCTAGTTCTTGTTCTTGTTTATTTCTGCTTATGTCCTTGGGGAAGTGGAACAGAATTCTTCCTCCGTAAGCTATGCGTGTCGTAGGAAGCGACTAAATGCCGGGAGCAATGGGCTAGTAACCCCTTCTCCTGTATAAATTACTAAAAACAAGAAAAAGAAAAACTTTATAAAACTGGGATGTTTGAATGTGCGTGGATGTAGTGCGGATGATAAGAAAGAGATGATTGCTGATGTTATGAATGAAAAGAAGTTGGATGTCCTGGCCCTAAGCGAAACAAAGCTGAAGGGGGGTAGGCGAGTTTCAGTGGAGAGAAACAATGGGATTAAGTCAGGAGTATCTAAGAGAGTTAGAGCTAAGGAAGGGGTAGCAATAATGTTGAAAAATCAGTTATAGAAGGAGAAGAGGGAATATAAATGAATACATTCAAGGATTATGGGGATTAAAATAAGGGTCGGATGTGAAAAGTGGGTCATAATAAGTGTGTATGCACCTGGAGAAGAGAGGAGTGTAGAGGAGAGAGAGAGATTTTAGATGTTAAGCGAGTGTGTAGGAACTTTTGAGCCAAGTGAGAGAGTTATTGTGGTAGGAGACCTAAATATTTAAATAGGAGAAGCGTTCAGAGAGGGTGTGGTAGGTAAGTTTGGGGTACCAGGTGTAAATGATAATGGGGAGCCCTTGATTGAACTTTGTATAGAAAGGGGTTTAGTTATAAGTAACACATATTTTAAGAAAAAGAGGATAAATAAGTATACAAGATATGATATAGGGCGTAATGACAGTAGTTTGTTGGACTACGTATTGGTAGATAAAAGACTGTTGGGTAGACGTCAGGATGTACATGTTTATAGAGGGGCCACAGATATATCAGGTCACTTTTTAGTTATAGCTACAGTGGGAGTAAAAGGTAGATGGGATACAAGGAAAATGGAAGCAGTAAGTAAGAGAGAGGTGAAGGTTTATAAACTAAAGGAGGAGGCAGTTAGGGTATGATATGAACAACTGTTGGAGGACAGATGGGCTAGTGTGAGTATAGGCAATGGGGTAGAAGATGTATGGGGTAAGTTTAAGAATATAGTGTTACAGTGTTCAGCAGAAGTTTGTGGTTACAGGAAAGTGGGTGCGGGAGGGACGAATAGCATTTGAGAGGTTTTTACAAAGTAGAAGTGATACAAGAAGGGAGGAGTATATGGAGAGAGAAAGAAAGGTTAAGAAAGTGGTGAATCATGTAAAAAGAGAGCAAATGATAGTGGGTGACATGTTATCAACAAATTTCGTTGAAAATAAGAAAACGTTTTGGAGTGATATTAATAGTTGAGAAACCCTAGAGAACGAATGGATTTGTTAGTTAAAAATAGGAGAGGAGAGCTATTAAACGAGGAGTTAGAGGTATCGGGAAGATGGAGGGAATATTTTAAAGAATTGTTAAATGTTGATGAAGATAATGAAGCTGTGAGTTCGTGTATAAGGCAAGGAGGAATAACATCTTACAGAAGTGAGGAAGAACCAATGTGGGAGGGAGTGTGGGGCAGGGTACAATGAAAGGGGAAAGAGCTGTGATTGGTGGGATAAAGATAGAAATGTTAAAAGCAGGTGGGGATATGGTTTATGTTGTTGATGTTTTTATTTATAAATATATGGAAAGGTAAGGTACCTAGGGATTGGCAGAGAACATGTATAGTTCCTTTGTATAAAGGCAAAGGGGACAAAAGAGAGTGTAAAATTATAGGGGAATAAGTCTGTTGAGTATACCTGGTAAATTGTATGGTAGAGTTATTATTGAAAGAATTAAGAGTAAGACGGACAAAACATGAACAAGAAGGCCTTAGGAAGGGTAGGGAGTGTGTAGACCAAGTGTTGCGTAAAACATATTGGTGAACAGCATTTAGATAAGGGTAAAGAGGTTTTAGTGGCATTTATGGATTTGGAAAAGGTGTATGATAGTGTAGATAAGGGGGCAATGTGGCCGATGTTGCAGGTGTATAGAATAGGAGGTAGGTTACTGAAATCAGTGAAGTGTTTATACGAGGATAGTGAGGCTCAGGTTAGAGTATTATGTAGGAGAGAGGGAGATTATTTCCAGTAAACGTAGGCCTTAGATAGGGATGTGTGATGTCACCAAGGTTGTTCAACATATTTATTGAGTTGTAATAGAAGTGAATGATCGGGTGATAACACGAGGTGTGGGGTTAAAACATAAAGAATCTAACACAAAGAGGGAGGTGTCACAGTTGCTGTTTGCTGATGACACTGTGCTTTTGGGGGATTCTGAAGAGAAGTTGCAGAGTTTGGTGGATGAGTTTGGTAGGGTATGTAAAAGAAGGAAATTAAAAGTGAATTTAGGAAAGAGTAAGGTGGTGAGGATAACAAAAAAAATAGATAACGGAATATTGGATATCAGATTGGAGGGAGAAAGTATATAGGAGGTTAATGTATTCAGATATTTGGGGGTGGACGTGAGCAGATGGGTCAGTGAAAGATGAGGTAAATCATAGAATTGACGAGGGAAAAAGGTGAGTGGTGCTCTGAGGAGTTTGTGGAGACAAGGAACTTTATCCAAGAAAGCAAACAGAGGGGAAATGTATGAGAGTATACTTATACCAATGCTCTTGTATGGGTGTAAGGCATGGGTTGTGAATGTTGCAACATGGATAAGGCTGGAAGCAGTGGATATGTCATGTCTGAGGGCAATGTGTGGTGTGAATATAATGCAGAGGATCCGTTGTTTGGAGATTAAGAGGAGGTGAGATTACCAAAACTATTATCCAAAGGGCTGAGGAGGGGTTACATAAGAATGGAGGAACACTGCAGAAGGCCTACTGGCCCATAAAGGCAGGTCCTTATTAAAACCACCACTACCTAAGAATTTACCCCGCACCACGACACCAATCAAACCCAGCCCTCCCACTCAATATCTGTCCAACTCTTTTTAAAGCCACTCAAGGTCCCAGCCTCTATCACCCTACTCGGAAGATTGTTCCACGCATCCACAACTCTGTTCGAAAACCAGTACTTGCCTATGTCCTTTCTAAATCTAAATTTATCCAATTTAAATCCGTTATTTCTGGTTCTTACCTCTCCAGAGAGTGAGATTCAACGCTCTAAGTCTATCTTCACACGGGAGATTTCTATACTGTAAATCATTTTAGTCATTCTTCTTTATATGTTCTCCAATGAATCTATATCCATCCTGTAGTAAGGAGACCAAAACTGAGCTGCATAATCCAAATGAGGTCTCACTAGTGATGTATAGAGCTGTAAAATAACTTTTGGACTTCTGTTGCTTATACTTCTTGAAATAAATCCTAGTAATCTGTTAGCCTTGTTGGCAACTCAGGCACTGTTGTCTTGGCTTTAGATTTTTGCTTACAATGACTCCCAAGTCTTTTCACATTCTGTATGATCAAGCTCTACTTCACCTAGTTTATAAATTCGAGGGATATTTTCATTACCAAGGACTAGTACCTTACACTTGTCCACATTGAACTTCATAAGCCACTTTTCAGACCAAGACGTTAATTTGTCCAAATCCTCCTGGAGTTCACTGGTATCCTCCTCAGAATGAATCATACGGCCTATTTTTGTATCATCAGCAAATTTACTCATGTCACTTGCAATTCCTTCATCAAGGTCATTTATGTAAATTATGAACAACAAGGGGCCTAAAACTGATCCTTGTGGAACGCCACTAGTGACTAGTCCCCATTCAGATTTGACACCATTAATGGAAACTCTGCTTTCTATTGGTAAGTCATGCCTCTATCCATGCTAGAACTTTACCTCCTATACCATGAGCTGCCACCTTTCTTAAGAGTCTCTTGTGAGGTACTCTATCGAAGGCCTTACTGAAATCCAAGTAAACTATATCATATTCTTTATCACTGTCTACTGCCTCAAATGTTTTATTGAAAAACGTCAGTAAATTTGTCAGGAAGGAACGACCTCTCGTGAACCCATGCTGAGATTCATTAATCAAATTATGTTCTTCAAGGTGACTTCTAATAGTATCAGCTATAATTGACTCTAATAATTTGCCTAACTATAGATGTGAGGCTTATTGGACGATAATTTGATGAAATTGACTTATCCCCTGATTTGAATATAGGAACTACATTAGCTATCTTCCACATCTCTGGCACAACACCAGTTAGGATGGACGTATTAAACACATTCGTTAATGGCTGACTAAGTTCCATCTTGCATTCTTTAAGTACCCTGGAAAACAACTCGTCGGGTCCCGGGGACTTATTTTGCTTCAGTTTATCTATCTGTTTGATAACCATGTCCTCGTGACAGTAATATTAGTTAATTTGAATTCTTCAGGAACTGAATAATTGTTAAATTCTGAATCTCATTTACGTCTTCTTGTGTAAAGACTGACAAAAATAGTCATTAAACAGAGAACACAATTCCTGTTCGTTATCCGTCAGCTGTCCATTCCCAATTTTCAGAGGTCCTACCTTTTCCCTCACCTTCGTCCTATACACTTGAAAGAACCCTTTGGATTAGTCTTTGATTCATTAGCAACCTTAATCTCATAGTCACGTTTAGCCTTTCTAATCCCCTTTTTACTTCTCTTTTCAATTGAACATATTGGTCAATAAGGTTAACATCTCCTCTTTTGATGCTCCTATAAATTCATCTTTTCTCCCTAATAGATATTTTAGCCTCCTGTTAATCCATTTGGGATCGTTATTATTTGACCTAAATTCTCTCTGGGGAATAAACATACTCTGTGCACGTTGTACAATATTAAGAAAAATCATAAACGCAGATCCCATCGTAATCGTTAGCTAGATTACCCCAGTCGAGATTAGACAGGTGTTCTCTAAGTCCAATATAATCGGCAGAACGAAAATCAGGAACTTTTACCGTATTATCCCTATTCTCGTACTCCCAGGTAATTTTAAAAATTTAAACGATTTGTGATCACTTGCAAAGCTAAATCACTTGCGATGGGTTGTTGAGATGGTTTGGACATGTAGAGAGGGTGGAACGATATAGTTGACTTCGAGGTATATAAATCTGTAGTGGAGGGAAGGCGGGGTAGCGGTCGGCCTAGGAAAGGTTGGAGGGAGGGTAAAGGAGGTTTTATGTGCGAGGCGTTTGGACTTCCAGCAAGCGTGCGTGAGCGTGTTAGGAGCAAATGGAGAAAATGGTTTTAGGACTTGACGTGCTGTTGGGGTGTAAGCAAAGTAACATTTATGAAGGGATTCAGAGAAACGCCATGCCGGACTTGAGTCCTGAAGATGAAAGTCAGTGTCTGCACTCTGAAGGAGGGATGTTAATGTTGCAGTTTTATAACTGTAATGTAAGCATGCATCTGGCAAGACAGTGATGGAGTGAATGATGATGAAAGTTTTTTTTTCGGGCCACCCTGCCTTGGTGGGGAAAAGGCCTATGTGTTAATAAAAATAAAAAATAACTTCGGAGGACGTCATTATAGGCGCGACCATTAAAAACACGGGGGAAAACCCAAGAATACAACCAGGAACTTAGTGAACCATTAATAAATTTCTTCAGCATATCACAGTCAAGGGTCTTCGCCGCTGATGTGGAAAATGGCTAATGTGATTCCTATCAACAAACCGGAGGAAGTACCTAACATCATCAATAACAGCAGATATAATTAAATGGTACTCTGATTAACATAGTTTGATTAATAGTCACAACACAGATTCGAAAAATCTTTTTTACAGGCAAATTTACAGACCTTATATATATATATATATATTTTTATTATATATATATATATATATATATATATATATATATATATATATATATATATATATATATATAGGATGGGGCCACCTCTGGTGTCAATTGTGGGACCCTTGCCTCGGAAAGTGGATAAAAAGATTTTGGAAGAATTTTAGATTTCTTTCTGAAGCCATTTGAATATTCCCTTCCCCTACCACCCATTTTTTTTTTTTTTTTTTTTTAAAAACTTTATTTCAAGACAAAATACAAGGGGGAGAAAAACAACATAGATAACTCAGAGCTACATGTCAAATATTTGTCCAACCCCCCGGCAGTGGGCCCGTGCCCAGAATACTGCAGGCTTTTCCCCCTCTGGATCGCAACACTGAGTCTCTAAAAGAGGAAACTGGTCGCCCTGGGGCCCTTGGTTTCTATGATGAGTTTTCCCCCAGCTCCTTGAGAAACTTTAGAGCACACTTGCCCCATGCTCCAGGGGTCCCCGACCCTATTGGGATGAAGTTATAGCAAGAGGAAGGTCTTTTTTGCGGGTCTTCTGGGTCTCCCGTGGCTGGCAGCTCCCCCCCCTTCCCTAAGGAGTGTGGCAGGTGGTTCTGCCAATGTGGCAGCACAGGTGTAGCCCCGCAATCTGCTTACCATCCTTCCAGGGTAGCATAGTGGCTCCATCGGGACGCTTTTGACTTCCATCAGACCTCTGCACTTGGGGTTCCCGTTGAGCTGGGCAACGGGGTGTGGGAGGGTTCCTTTATGATGTCATTGACCTCCTCATGTCTAGATACTTCCCCTTTTGATGTGTGACACACTAGACCATGAAGTCCGAATTGGTCAGCCGTCGCCCTGCCGCAAATACACCTATGTTCGGTGAGTATGGGGGCGGCTAGGCGAAGGCAACACCAATCCGAATGGCCTGTGGGTCGAGTCGAGTCCCCAAAAGGAATTGGGAATATATATATATATATATATATATATATATGTCGTGCCGATTAGGTAAAACTTGCGATTTTGGCTTAAATAGCAACGCTCCCTTCCCTATAAGACAAGTGAAAATTTTGTATGCAATAATTTCGCCAAAATCATTCTGAACATAACGAAAAAATATATTTCATTGTGTTTGTTTATTATTAAATTAATGTTAACGTATCTAAAATATATTTAGTTGGGTTAGGCTAAATTAAATTGCTCTTTGTTGTAGTAAGGGTTTGGTAGGTTTTTAAAGTTTCTCTTGGTACAAAATTATAAATTCTTACATTAACATAAATAAAAAAAAAAATCTTTAAACGTTAAGAGAACATTTTAGAAAGGACTTTATTTTAGATGAGTTCTTGCAAGACTAGTTTTTCCTAATCGGGACGACATATATATATATATATATATACTTAGCTCAGTGAGGACGTGTCTAGTGTACTCTTTTGGACTGAACCATCTTTGCTCTGTGAAGACTTTTCTACTGTGCTTCCGTTCTTAGCTACCCGAGATTGGGTGATGGTTTCCCCCGACTACGAGCAGCTATATCTCCCAAAAGAAAGCGGAATTAACGGAAACTAGAAGAAAAAAATTTAACGATTGAAGGGTATATGCAAGGTTATCCCCCGAACAATGTCGCTGATGATCAGCCCAACGAATGGATGCTAGTCGGGTCTGAAGGGACGAAGCTGAAGTTGAAGAAGGTCCCGGAGACTGTTGGAAAACCAGCAACTCTTTTTCCTTGTTATCAGACGAATGTGAAGACATCCCAGCGAAGACCATCTCTACAAAGCCGTCGAGAATCATGCACACCGCCATCGAGGTAAGAGCATTGTTTTAGTTGGGGATAGTCAGATTAGGTTTATGGATAGGGAATTTTGTCTTGGATAGGAATAGGAAGCAAAGGGGATGTTATCCTGGGGCTGGGATGAAGGATATTGTTAGCCGTCTGGACGACATCATGAGAGGTAAGGGGGCAATCCTTTTCTGTCTCAGTGCTGGAGGCAACGATGTTGACAGACGTAGGAGTGAGGAGCTGATTAGCAGCTATGGCGGGAATGACAGAATTAGGAAGAAGGGGGGGAACCCTGTCTTTGTGGTATTTTGCCAAAGAGAGCAGTTGAAAATGAATGGTTGTCCGGGGCAATTGGTGTCAATTGCTGGCTGGACAAATACTGTAAGGAAAATGCAGTAACATTCATTGACAACTGGGCCCCTTTCTATGGCAGAAATGCATGTTGGGGGATGGGGTTCCTTATCTAGGTCTGGGGTGGGGGCACTGACAACTGCAGTGGAGGGAGCTGTTAGGGCTTTAAACTAGAAAAGTTAGTGGTATGGGTTATGGGGAAAACAGTGAAGTCCCAGTGTAGTAATGTTATAAATTTGGGGGAACTAGTAATAGGCAGAATAAGGTGGATATTGGAAAGCCGGGACACTAGGTGACAAGGACAGTAATGGGTATATGGAAAAAACAGAAATGAGCGGGAAAAGGTAAAGAGAAAGGAGTGTCTTTAAATGTATATTACACCAATAGTCGTAGTGCTAGGAATAAGAGGGACGAATTGAATTAGTTGCAAGTACGGGTAATATTGATGTTTTTGCAATAACTGAGACATGGTTTAATATGAAAAATCGGGAGCTTGAGTTTGATTGACCAGAGCGTCGGTAAGATGGGGAAGGAAGAAGGATGGGAAAGGATGGAAATTGGGAAATGGGGGGGGAGAGGGGGGGTTAGGGTTAAAAGGAAGGGCCTATCCATTTTGGGCCCAACATTGTGTGTTTTATGTAGGTAATCATAAGAAAATTTTTAGGGGGGAGGTTTTCCTTCCCCCCATATTGCAAAAGGTATACTTTTATCACAGCATGACACTGAGTTGGGAGAATGCATACTATTTATAGAATTTTTTTTTTTTTTTTTTTTTTTCGGGAAAGGCTGCCGAAAAGGTTTGTTTCTGGGCTTCGGTGTTGATGGGGTTGCCCGGTACTGGAGGAGCAGTTTCAATGGGTTTAGTTGAAGGGCTTTTGATGTTGTTGGTAGCTGGCCCGGAGTTGTTCAAGCGTTTCTGGGGTGGTGTCCAAAATAGGAAGGTCAGGTGTTAAATGGTAGTTGAATATGTATTTGGAGAAGGTAGGTCCCCCAAAAGGGGAGTTTATCTATTTTGGGAACATAGACGGGGACTGGGGGTCCCCTCTTCTGGTTCGACGGGGAGATCACTAGGTTCTGGGTCGTGGGTAGTTGTCATTGTGGATGTAGCGCCTAACTTTTTCAGAGTCATTTTTTGGGTTCGGGGGGGGAGGTGTGGTATGAATATGGTTGTGTTTACCGGTTGTGGGGGTGTTCTCTACCCGGTACATATAATTCTTGCATGTCGTATAGCTGTTTTTTCGCTAGTTTATCTATCCTTACATTAATTGCATCGAGTTCTTGTTGTATTTTGGGGGTTTCAGTTCTGATTCTGTCTTTTAATCGGGCCCCCGTGATAAAGGGGGGGGCTTTGTTCGGGACTCTTGAAGCCGCAGCCTTTGGGTTTTTTAGTTGTAAGTGATAGTGGTACGCAAGGATATTCCAACGGGGGTCTGATCATCATCTTGAGGGTGCTTCTTGATGTGGGTTGGTGCTTTTTGAATCTGAATAGTTGGCTGAGGCGGGCTTTAGCTAGATTCACTTTTTTTGAGATGTGAGAAGTGGAGTTAAGTAATCTGTCGATCTCATATCCCAGGATTTTGTTAGGGGTTTTTGATCCGACCCGTGATCCCTTATGGAATCCTCCTTTGTCTTCTATGGTTTCTGGGATACAGCCAATGGTGCTAATGAGGATTTTTTTTGGGTTGTTGTGATTCCCCACTTTTTTTTCCCAGTTAGCAGTTCTTCGTAATTCTTCATTCTTTTCGCTATTACTCCCCCATTTTGTTACCTGTTTGGGGGGGGGATGACACAACATGAATCACGTCGTCTAAAATTGGGTGATGATGGTGTCATTATTTTCTGGTTGCGGGGGGATTTCATAGATATTGAAGAGATGGGGCTAAGGCTGTTGGGGGGAAAGGGACTGCCGATTTGCCTTAAATTGGGGATGATTCTTCGGCCTGTTAGGAAATTAATATTGCCGAGAAAGGTCCGTTATGATCGGTAGATCACAATTTAAAATCCCATCGTGGGGGCTTGAACTTTTTAACGTTTGTTGCAATTAGGGCCAGGTGTCCTTGATTCCTCAGGCTTCAGCGGGGTCATGATGATTTGATGCATGCTCGTTCCACGATGGGACCTGAAACCAAACTGTTTTTTGAGAAAAGGTGATTAAATTCAATGTATATTCAGTCATTGGAAATGATTTTCTCAAAGACTTTGCCAGCGACTTCTAGTAGAGAGGTCTGTAATTTTCACGGGGTCCTTTTGGGTTTGAGTGAAGATCATCTTAGCTGTTTTAAAGATGTAGGGAATAGCCAGACGCCAGGATAGCATTTAAATGTTTAAAGGGAATCTTGTTTCGGGGGTATTTTTCTGTTTTTCTGTTATGCCGAGGGTCCGGGGCCCCCCTTGTCCCCAAGACTTGGGTCATTTCCTTTAAAGGTGATTGGCCTTGTGAGGGGTCTCTGGTTCAAGAAGATGTATCAATTTTTTATTGGCTGGAAGTCTTGGTTCTCGTCACGCCACTGATTAACACGTAATGGTTGTTGTTAAATCTTCTGGCATTGTGAGATAGAATTTTCTTCCCACCTCTCTCATCAAATCAACGATCCTGTGGGTCATCAGTTGGTCACCCCCTCGCCAACGTCATTAGTGAATGAGTGTGGGGAGTTGAGTGGGGGGTCTTAGCCCCCCGTAGTCTGGGATCTTGCCCAGAATCTTCTGGTTGTCCTTATACTGTTGCTTGCAGCACAAGGATTTCCATAGGTCTCTTTTGTGCAGGATTAGGGTTGTTAATTCCCCCTCATTCTTAGGGGTACATCCATGGGCTGGCCTGAGAGGGGGTTCCCTTTTACATTCACTTTTAAATTTTTCATTCTGTCTTTTATTTTCTGGGTTTGTACTGTTGGTAAACCCGGAGGGGTTAGTTGGCAGCATGCTTCGTGGCCTCGGGGATTCTATTGTGCAGAGATGCGATCGCCACATCTATTGCATTGGAGGGTTGGTTGTCAAAAAATAGTCTGGTCGTTTCATGCCTGCCAATTCACATTCGGGGTTTTTAAATTTCCAAGTAGACAAATATGGGGAAAGGGGGGGTGGAGTGGCACTCTATGTCCGTAATCTTTTAAAATTTGGGCAAAAAAGGGGGATAAATCTAAAAAAAAAACATACAGAGTCTGTTGGATGAATTTTCAGAGGGTGTGAAAAATTGATTTTAGGCGTGATTTACCGCCCCCCAAA
The DNA here is from genome assembly GCA_009830355.1 of Cherax destructor. NCBI lineage: Eukaryota > Metazoa > Arthropoda > Malacostraca > Decapoda > Parastacidae > Cherax > Cherax destructor. The sequence goes on along the minus strand of WNWK01008864.1, from coordinate 56,827 downwards.
TTAGATGGGGAAAAAGGGGGACTACTTTGGGAAAATTGAAAAAGGAAAGGAAAATAACGTAGTAATTTAGGGGACTTTAACTTTAGTCAGTTTGATTGAAATTTTTTGACAGGGAATTTGAACTAACGACTTTTTAGAAGTAGTTCAGGTTCTTTTGAACCAGTTTCTGACAGAACCTAGGGGGAAAAACCACTTGACTTGGTTTGGAAAAAAGGGAAACCCTTTTAATAATTAAAAATTCAGAGGAATGGTAAAGCAACAAGTCAATTCCTTTGAAATGGATGTAATAATAGGGATAATTCATAAAGTCCCAGATTTTCCACAGATTATAATGGGCTTAAAAAACCCATCAACTGTGGACTGGGGTAACGAAGAGAGCTATCAAATGACACTTTTTAACACTATAAGGCACCCCAAAGAGCATTTATCCCGTATAAAGAAATTAGATCAAGTAGAAATGACCCAAAATGGATGAAAAATAGGCTCAAATATCTTTTAGGGCAGAAGAAAGGAATTTATGGCGCATAAATAGAGGTGGGGGTCATCTTATAAATCAGTATACTGACATTAAGAGGGACGTTAAAAGGGGATAAGAAAAGAAAAGGGACTATGAAATTAAAGTTGCTGGGGATTAAAAAACTAACCAAAAAGTTTTTCCAGGTTTATAGATCAAATGTTAGGGATAAGATACCCCCTTAAAAATAACTCTGGACATCTTACTGAAAAGGGAAATGATATGTGCTCTATTTTTAATAATTTTTTTCATCGGTTTTCACACAGGAAGACACTAATAAAATCCCAGTAATTAATTTTTATAGTGGCCCCAAAAAGATAAATTATGTAATATCACAGTCACTAGCGAAATGGTTATGAAACAAGTAGACCGACTGAAACAAAATAAATCGCCGGGTCCTGATGAGCTTTTGCAAGGGTTCTTAAAGAATACAAAATGGAACTCTTTAACCAATATCTAACATTTTTAATTTATATCTTCAAACGGTGTAGTGTCTGATATTTGGGAAAATGGCTAATGTAATTCCTATTTTTTAAAACAGGGGGCAAGTCACTACCATCAAATTACCGCCGAATAAGCCTAACCTCAATTGTAGGCAAATTACTAGAGTCTATTATTGCTGATATCCATAACCCAAGCACTTATAAGTTGAATGGCGTAGAACTTGATACAGATTGCGAAAAGGATTTGGGGGGTTTTTGGTGCGAAACCCTTTAAAACCAAGCAAATGCCTAAGCGTACGTAATAAGGCTAACAGATTACTGGGATTTATATCAAAAGTGTAAGCAACAGAAGTCCGAGGTTATATTACAGACAAGTAAGCAGCAAGTACAGCTAAAAACCCCCCCGGTGGCCTAGTGGTAAAGCTCTCGCTTCACGAAAAAAAGGGCCCCGGGTTCTATTCGGCGGGGGGGAAAACATTTTTTTTCCCTTAACACACACACACACACATACATACAACAGGCCTAGTTTAATCGACTTTCCAGGACAAAATGGTAACTAAAAAAGACAAAGAAGCAAGTACAGAACCAATTTATTTTCCCAGAAGCATAGTGCAAAGTCCAGTAGCGGGACTCTACACCCTCCCCACAAAGACAATAACAAGCCCAGCAGCTGCAATAAAACCCCTAATACAGCTGATATTCATTAAGGTGCATTTCAGATATTCTTAAGATGCATTAAAGAAAAACACTTGAAATATAACCTGAAAAAAAAAGAATGGAAAACAAAATACTGAGCACGAAAGAGCACTGGCTAACGTCCGATGTATAGCTATTTGCTGCATTTAAAATGTCATTAAAATTTTCCCAATGACCTGCTTCACAGCTCACCAGTAAGATAGTCATGCGGAGAAGCGGAATAAAGCACGACACGATAGGAAAACAAGAAATGCAATATAATGCGATTCTCTATTGACAACTTTTCACCTATACAGTTGTCTTTATAAAACGACAGCAATCGGTGTGGGCGAAACATCGTCAGTAAGGTATCGCATTATACTGAATTTGAGTCGTTTTCCACAAACTTCAAGTATTGTCTGAGCAGCCTGTTCTATGTTGTTGGAAATACTCTTACGCTGTCTGGCTACTAATAACATGTGCTAACACTCGCTAAATATATTTTATTGCATTTAAAATTGAAGAATTAATAATTATATTCGTAAGGTACATTTCGAAGATAGTCACAAGATATACCCAACACTAGCTCCCAAACTGTCATCTAAATGGGACGAGAGTTTTCCAACGTTTTTTAACAGGTTTTATCAGTGCTAAATATGACTTCATTGGTCGTCATCGATTAGATATCTTAACAACGCGTCCTTAACACTATAGTTGGGGAGTGACAGATCTGGATTGGAATGCAGAAGTCTGTCATCTGCTGGAGCTAACCATAGGAATAAAACTTGTTATTGTAAATTAAAAACGAAATAACAGAACGACTATTTAAGACGATAAGAATGGAGAAACGCTGCAGCAGGCCTACTTGGCCCATACAAGGAAAGTCCTTCTCAAATGTAACCAATCCTACCCACCCACGTTCAGCAGAGAGAAATATATCATTGTTCCAAAGATCGATGATAATCCAGCACTCGTTTAAGTTGCAGGACGAGATTTCGTGTCACTGTAGACTGGATATTCCAGAAATAGACATTACTCTAACCCCAGGAGGAAAAAACCAGGTTATTCTGTAATCTTGCATCGAGTGTTTATGAGCACACTTTACTTGGATTGAGTATCGTTTGAAGCTTAGGTACACAGCTCTGTATGTGTACTCACCTGGCTGTAGTTGCAGGGGTCGATTCACAGCTCCTGGCCCCGCCTCTTCACTGGTCGCTACGGGGTAACTCTTCCCGCTCCATGAGCTGTCATACTTCTTCTTAAAGCTATGTATGGATGCTCCCTCCAGTACATCACTTCCAGACTTTTCCCACTTCCTGACAACTTAGTGACTGAAGAAATACTTCCTAACATCCCTGTGATTCATCTGATTCTTCAACTTCCAACTGTGACCCCTTGTTCCTGTGTCCCATCTCTGGAACATCCTGTCTCTGTTCACCTTGTCGATCCCATCCAGTATTTTATATGTCGTTATCATATCCCCCCCATCTCCTGTCTTCCAGTGTCGACAGGTCGATTTCCTTTAAACCCCTCATCCTACGACATACCTCTTAGCTCCGGGAATAGTCATGTTACAAACCTTTGCACTTTCTCTAGTTCCTTACACGGGTAGGTGTGGGTTCCAAACTGGTGCTGCATACTCCAATATGGCCTAACATTTACAGTGTACAGGGTCCTGAATATTCCATTAAGATGTCGGAATGCTGTTCTTAGGTTTGCTAGGGCCCGTATGCTGCAGCAGTTATTTGGTTGATGTGCGCCTCAGGAGATGTGCCTGGTGTTATACTCACCCCATGATCCTTTTCCTTGAGTGAGTTTTTTAGTCTCTGGGCCCTAGACTGTACTCCGTCTGCGGTCTTCTTTGCCCTTCCCCAATCTTTTATGACTTTGCAAATTGGTGGGGTTGAACTCCAGGAGCCATTTCCTGACCAGGCCTGCAGCCTGTCCAGATCCCTTTGTAGTTCTGCCTGGTCCTCGTCCGATTGAATTCTTCTCATCAACTTCATATCATCTGCAAACAGGGACACGTGGGAGTCTATTCCTACAGTCATGTCGTTCACAAATACCAGAAACAGCACCGGTACTAGGATCACCTTTGGGGCACCCGCTCGTTACAGGCGCCCACTTTTGGGCACCTCGCCACGTACCATGACTCGCTGATGTCTTCCTTCCTGACCGGTATTCCCTAATCTATTGTAGTGCCTTCACTGTTTTCCCCGCCTGGTCCTCCAGCTTTTCCAGTAATCTCTTGTGAGAACTGTGTCAAACGCCTTCTTACAGTACAAGAAATGAACTACCCACCATTTTCTCTTGTCTTACTGCCGTCACCCTGTCAATGAACTCCTGTAGGTTTGTGACCACGATTTCCCGTACCTGAAACCGTGCTGGCTGTCGTTGATAAGCTCATTCCTTTCTAGGTGTTCCACCACTCTTCTCCTGATAATCTTCTCCATGACTTTGCATACTATACATTTAATGCTTAGTGTCTGTCTTTTTTTTAAAAATTGGGACTACATTTGCTGTTTTCCATACCTCAGGTAGTTGCCCTGTTTCAATAGATGTGTTGAAGATTGTTGTTAGTGGTACACATAGCGCCTCTGCTCCCTCTCTCAGGACCCATGGAGAGATGTTATTGGGCCCCCATTGCCTTTGAGGTATCTAGCTTTGAGGCATCTTCATTTTCTTCCTCGGTTGTATGTATTGTGTCCAACACTTGATGGTTCCCCACCTTCTGCCTTTCTGAGGCCCTTCTGTCTCCTCTGTAACACTACTTTAAAATCTCATGTTGAGCTCCTCACATACTTTGCTGTCATTTCTTGTGACCTCACCCCCTTTCCCCTTCTAGCCTGATTACTGGTCCTCAGCCTTGATTACTTGACTGTTCTTTTCTTCCTGATGTGGCTGTACAACAGCTTTGGGTCAGATCTGACTTTCGCTGCAATGTCATTTGTATTGTCTTTGGGACTCCCTTCTTACCTGCGCATATTCATTTCTGGCTCTATGACTGCTCTCCTTATTCTCCTGGGTCCTTTGCCTTCTATACTTCTTCTGTTCTCTAGCACACTTGGTTTTGGCGTCCATGCACCTTTGGTTAAAATAAGGGCTCATCCTGGCTTTTTCTTTATTTCTGTTACCATTGGGTACAAACCTCTCAGCTTCCTTGCATATTGTTGTCACATATTCCATCATCTTGTTTACTGACTTCCCTGCCAGTTCTGTCCCACTGAACCCCATACAGGAAATTCTTCATGTCTGCGTAGTCCCCTTTCTTGTAGTTTGGCTTCCCTCTCCACTTGTAACTCTATGTATTCAAAGCTTAGAACCACATGATCATTGGCCAAGAGGGGTCTTTCATATGTGATGTCTTCAATATCTACACTGTAGATATTTGTAGTCCCTTGTAGTCCCCCTTTTGTAGTTTCATTTTTCCCATCCTATTCCTGCTCCCCTCTCCACTTGTAGCTCAACTATATAACCAAAACACAGAACCACATGATCACAAGCTCCAAAGGGCCTTTCGTAAGTAATATCCTCGATGTCCGAACTACTCAAGGTGAATACTAGGTCCAGTCACGCTGGTTCATCCTCTCCTCTCTTTGGTAGTTTTCCTTACGTGTTGGTACATGAGGTTTTCCAGTACCACCTCCATCATCTTAGCCCTCCACGTTATTTGGCCCTAATGTGGCTCCAGGTTCTCCCAATCGATTTCCTTGTGGTTGAAGTCACCAATGATCACCAGCTTTGGGTTGCTCACATGAGCCCTTCTGGCCACTTCAACCAGTGTGTCAACCATCTCTCTATTACTCTCATCATACTCTTGCCTTGGTCTCCTGCTGTTCTGTGGTGGGTTATACATCACTGCAATTACCACCTTGGGACCTCCAGACTGAAGCATTCCTATTATGTAATCACTTGCTTCTCCTCTGTCTCCTCTCTCCAGCTCATCAAAATCCCATCGGTTTTTGATGAGCAGTGGCACTCCTCCACCCCCTCTGTTCCCACTGTCTTTCCTCGGGATCTGATATCCCGTTGGAAACATGGCGTCTGTTATCCCTGTGAGCTTGGTTTATGTGAGAGCTATGATGTCCGGTGATGCCTCTTTGACTCTTTGTGCCACTCCTCCCACTAATTCGTTATTCCATCAGCGTTGGTGTACCATACCTTCAGTTTCCTCTCCAAAACTGTGTTTTGGGGGTCTGTGAGGGTGGGAGACCTGGCAGTGTATTGCAGTGTACAGCGTAGTAAGAGGTGGGGGCTGTAAGTGGGGATTGTGGTTTGTGCTGGGATAGCATGTTTGCTTGTGGGGTTCTGGAGGTGGTTCTGTTTGTGCTTTTGCTTGTTTCTCTGCCCTGCTCTTGTTGTCCTCTGCTGATTCTGTCCTTGTGTCTCTTCCTAGCCCCTTTCGCTTTTGTGTTCTCTCCTCAGCTGCTGTCATTCTGTTTTTGTTGTGTCTTGATCTAAGAACACCCTCTTGTATGCTGACGATTCCTTCAGCTATGGTTTCCGTTGCAAGGTCCTGTTTCATACTGTTTCTCTCTTGAAAATCAGCTTGACTGGCCGATTTCTTCCCTTCAAGTACACCCTTATTCTCTGAAAATTTACCATCTCAGACATGTCCTCTTCGCCTATTTCTTTGAAGATGCTTTCAATCTCCTGTCTTTCTTCCTGCCATCTTTCATTGTTTGTCCTCCTCGCTCTCCTGAAGCCTATGAATAAACACTGACTTCTCCATCTCCTCCTCCTATTGTTTTTCCCTCTGTGTCTCTGGTTCCCATTTGTACATGCCTTTTTTTACCCTTATTTTTTCCTGAAGCTATTGGTGGCATGGTCGTACCTCTGCATGTGACTTATCCCCCTCTCCACCTTCACCCTCTCCCCCACAACCATCCCTGCTCCCAACTGCTCTCCATCTTCATTCCTCGGCCCTGCTTGATGGGTTGATAGGGCCGTAGTGTAAGTTATTTATCCTTCCTTTCCTTTGTGCTCCTTGTTTAGTAAGGGTGTACCAGCTTCAGATGCTATGTCTCCTCTGGTCAGTACCCCTGTAACTCGCTTCAGCCTATTTACCTCATATTCTAGGGCCCTTATCCTGGCTTCTGCAGCTTTGACTTGTAACTCCCATTTCTTCTTCTCCTCCTCCATCCTCTTTTCCAATTTTGCAGAAAGCTCTGCCTCCATCCTTTTCTCCATTTCCGTAGAAAACTCACCTAGTTTGTTTTCCCACTCTTGTTCCAGCCTTTTCATTGCTCTTCCATCCATTCTTCCTTACAAGAACCATTCTCCTCTGATAACCTGAGCCTCTGACTTATCTTCTGAGCCTCCATTTGTTTTAATGGGTGAGGTGTTGTAGTTGTGTGTGGGTGTGTGGGTGTGTGGGGTGGGAGGGTTGTAAGGGGGAGAGAGATGGGGAGAGGGAAGGACAGGGACAGGGAGAATGATGGGGGGGTGGAGAAAGAGTGAGAAGGGGCTAGAAGGAAAAGGGTGGAAGGGAGGAAAGAAAAGAGAGGCAAATGGGGGAGGGAGTTAGAGGAAGAGGAAAGGGAGAGGGGAAAAGCGAGAGGGAGAAAGGGGAGGGAGAGGGGAAAAGAGAGATGGAGAGATGTGTGTAGGGAGTGTGGTCATGTGTGGGTGTGGGGACTTTTAAGGGGATGAGGGAGGGAGGGGGACATGGAGAGTGATGGAGGGGAAGGGAGAGGGAGACAAAGGATCAAGAGAGAGCAGGAAAGGAGGAGAGGGAAAGGCAAGGGAGGGGAGAGAGAGGGAGGAGGAGGAAGAGGAGGAGGAGGAGGAAGAGGTGGAGGGAGAGGGGATGAGGAAGAGGAAGTGGAGAAAGAGGGGGAGGGGGATGGAGGAGGAAGAAGAAGAGGGAGGGAGGGGGTGGAGGAGGAGGGAGAGGAGGAGGATTTAGAAGAGGAGGTAGAGGAGGAGGTAGAAGAGGAGGGAGAGGAGGATAAGGAAGAGGAAGTGAAAGAGGCTGAGGAAGAGGTGGAAGAGGAGGAGGAGGAAGAAGAGGAAGGAAAGGGTGGAGGAGGAGGAAGAGGAGGGAGGGGGTGGAAGAGGCTCTAACGGTCAGAGGCTGTGTGTGGGTTAGTGCATACACGCATGTGTGTGCCCGTGTGCGTGTGTGTGTGTTTATGAGTCCCTTTTTATGTACCCACGTGTTTGCGCCTGTGTGCGTGGGTGTGTGTTTATGAGTCCCATCGTATGTACACACGTATGTACCCTACATATGTGCCCAATTACTTCGTTCCCACTGTGTACTATGTACACACTGTCTTTGTGTGCTTAAAATTACTGTCAGTTCTATAACCCTACTTGGCCTGCCCTGCTTGGCCTGCCCTGCTTGGCCTGCCCTGCTTGGCCTGCCCTGCTTGGCCTGCCCTGCTCCTGCGCGCACTAGTGTGTGTGACCAAAACTATCCTACCAATGTTATCTTCCTTGTTAAATGTTAAGTGTGTGAGTGTTTGTGTGTGTACTCACCTATTCGTGCTCACCTATTTGTGGTTGCAGGGGTCGAGTCATTGCTCCTGGCCCCACCTCTTCACTGATTGCTACTAGGTCCTCTCTCTCCCTGTTCCATGAGCTTTATCAAACCTCGTCTTAAAACTATGTATGTTTCCTGCCTCCACTACGTCACTTTCTAGGCTATTCCACTTCCTGACAACTCTATGACTGAAGAAATACTCCCTAACATCCCTTTGACTCATAGGAGTCTTCAACTTCCAATTGTGACCCCTTGTTTCTGAGTCCCCTCTTTGGAACATCCTGTCTCTGTCCACCTTATCTATTCCTCGCAATATTTATATGTCGTTATCATGTCTCCCCTAACCCTTCCGATTTCCCTTAACATTTCTTCGAAGGACAATCCCCTTAGCTCTGGGACTAGTCTTGTTGCAAACCTTTGCACTTTCTCTAATTTCTTGACGTGCTTGACCAGGTGTGGGTTCCAAACTTGTGCTGCATACTCCAGTATGGGCCTGTCGTATATGGTGTACAGAGTCTTGAACGATTCCTTAGTGAGGTATTGGAACGCTATTCTTAGGTTTGCCAGATGCCCATATGCTGCAGCAGTTATCTGATTGCTGTTTGCCTCAGGAGATGTGCTCGGTATTATACTCACCCCAAGATCTTTTTCTTTGAGTGAGGTTTGCAGTCTTGGGCCACCTAGACTATACTCTGTCTGCGATCTTCTTTGCCCTTCCCCGATCTTCATGACTTTGCATTTGGCAGGGTTAAATTCAAGGAGCCAGTTACTGGACCAGGCTTGTAGCCTGTCCAGGTCTCTTTGTAGTCCTGCCTGATCCTCGACTGATTTAATTCTTCTTATTAACTTCACATCATCTGCAAACAGGGACACTTCTGAGTCTATCCCTTCCGTTATGTCATTACCGTTTACCAACAACAGCACAGGTCCTAGGACTGACCCCTGTGGAACACCACTCATCACAGGTACCCACTCTGACACCTCGTCACATACCATGACTCGTTTTTGCCTCCCTGTCAGATGTTCTCTGATCCATTGCAGTGCCTTTCCTGTTACGTGTGCCTGATCCTCTAGCTTTTGCATTAACCTCTTGTGAGGAACTGTGTCGAACACCTTCTTGCAGTCCAAGAACATGCAGTCTATCCACCCCTCTCTCTCTCGTGTCTTACTTCTGTTACCTTGTCATAAAACTCCAGTAGGTTTGTGACACAGGATTTTCCTTCCCTGAAACTCAACTATATAATCAAAACACAGAACCACATGATCACTAGCTCCAAAGGGCATTTCGTAAGTAATATCCTCGATCTCCGAACTACTCAAGGTGAATACTAGGCCCAGTCTTGCTGGATCATCCTCACCTCTCTCTCTGGTAGTGTCTCTAACATGTTGATGCATGAGGTTTTCCAGTACCACATCCATCATCTTGGCTCTCCATGATTCAGGATCCCCATGGGGCTCCATGTTTTCCCAATCAATCTCCTTGTGATTGAAATCGCCCATAACTAGTAACTTTGCTTTCCCCATGTTATCTCTTCTGGAGACCTCGGCTAGTGTGTCTACCATTGCTCTGTTGCTCTCGTCATATTCTTCTCTTGGCCTCCTGCAGTTCTGTGGTGGGGTGTACATTACTGCAATTACCACCTTATGGCCCTCAGACTTATGGAAGGGACTACTATGTAGTCCCTTCCGCCCATTCCATCCATTCCTTCCACTTCCTCAAATCCCCACCAGTTCTTAATGAGCAGTGCAACTCCTTCCCCTCTGCTCCCTCTATCGTTCCTGAGGATTTGATATCCAGGTATAAAGATTGCATCTGTTATCATTCTGGTGAGTTTCGTTTCTGTGAGTGCTATTGTGTCTGGGAATGTCTCCTTTATTCTTTCATGCCACTCCTCACATTTATTTGTTATTCCATCTGCATTTGTATACCAAACGTTGGAGTTGGGAAAGTGGGAGACCTGATGAGGAACTATGGATGGTTGGTGTGAAGGTGGAGTTTGTAATGAGGTGGGTGGGAACATTGGGTGTTTTGGGTTAGAATGTTTGGTTGCATTGTGGTTGTCTAGGTTGGGGGACTTCTGCAGGTGATTGTGAGGGAGGTTGTATTTGAGCTTCCTCCTGAGTCTGGGTTCTCCTGTCCATCTCTCTTTCCTCCTTTCGTCTTTGTACCCTTTCTTTCAGTTTCTGCCTATCTTCTCGTGTTCTATCGCGGTTGAGATACACCCTCCGGTACTCTGACATATCCCTTAGTCTTGCTTTCTCCTACAGGAACCTGTTTTGAGCCGATTCTGCCTTGAAAATCACTTTGACTGGCCGGATTGTTCCTCTTGCAAACCCCTCTATTCTCAGAAAATTTGCTAGCTGGTTCATGTTATCTTCTCCTATTGCTTTCATGATGCTTTCAATTGCTTTTTCTCCCTTGTCTTCTTGCTTCGTAAGTTTCCCCTTCAGCTTCCAGGAGCCCATAAACAAAGACTGATCTCTCTCTTTCATTCTCCCACTGCCTATCCCTATGTAACCCCTGATTCGATTTAGTTGCCTCCATTGCAGCTTTCCTTTCTTCAATCTCTTCAATGTCTGTTATCCCTTGGCCCAGTGGCCTGTCGCTTTCTTCTTAACTTTCTCGTGCACTGCTGTGGTCTGTTAGGGCTTCTACATATAGCTTAGCTCTTCCTTTTTCTACACTTCCCTTGATTGTTCCTGATGTGATTCTCTCTTTTTCTCGGGCTCCACGGTGGTCTGATATGGCCTCTGCATACAGTTTCACTCCGTTCTCTACAGTCCCCTTATTTGTGACTGAAGTAGCAGTTTCTGATACCATGTCCACATTGCTTTTTAGTTCTTTAGGCTGTTTCAGATTTTTCAGTTCCTCTTCTAATCTCTGTATCTTAGCCTCTGCTGCTGTGACTTGCTTCTCCCACTTCCTGCTTTCTGCAGCTATCCTCTCCTTCATTTTCATGCTAAGCTCCTCTAACTTCCTTCCCCACTCATGTTCCCTTTTCTTGAGGTCTGCTACCCAATCTTCCTTCGCAGACTCATCCTCCAGTCCCCTGGTTTTCCGTCCTGCTCTCTGGCACCCCATTTTTTTTTAAGATGCCACAGAGTGAAAAAACTATGTATTTCTTATGGTCGTTTTGTGGTGTGATTGCATGAGTGTGATTGCCTGTGTGTGCATGCATGCGCTCGTGCATGTTCGTGAATACGCGTGTGTGTTAGTCCGTCCGTGCCTGCGTGTTTTTTTCCTACCAGTAGTTGTTTATATCTTACCCTAATATCCTCTTTTAGTTTATAAACCTTCATATCTCTCTTACTTTATGATATCATTCTACTTATACCCCATATACCTTTTACTCTCACTCTAGCTACAAGTTAAAAATGATCAGAATATCTCACTCTGGCTACACCAACACGCTGGTCTCACCAACACGCTGGTCTCACCAACACATTACACTTCCAACACCAACACAACTTTCAGCATCGGCACTATTTCCCTCGTTATGATTTATTATTATTATTATAATCAAAAGAAGCGCTAAATCTCCTCGTTATGAAACTTCCTATTATTCCTCAACAAGTGTGTTGAGGAATATAGAAATTGACTGTATAATAACATGTGTGGCATGTCAACATATCTTATTAATGAAAATAAGATACCAGATATTATTAAGCAAATTTGCTAAATTTGCTAAATTTGCTCGTAACAGATAAGTGAACAGTAAATATAAATACAGATGTACTCCTGCTAACCCTTTTGGGGCCTAGTTCCTAGGCCTTTTGAATCCATATCCTCTTGTGCTACCGTCCACAGGATGGATATGGGGTGCACAATAAACTAGCCACTTCGGTGGCAAAATCTAAACCATTATCCACCCCATCATTTTCCTAGCTCTCGTGATATTTGTTTTTGCTTTGTGTCTTTGAAAAAAAAGGTCAGCTGAGATTATTACACCCAGATCTTTGACAGGTTTCTTTTGTTCTGTTTGGTGATTTTTTTTTTTTTTTGGGGGGCATTTGGTTTACGGTGTCTCTTTTAAGTTCTTCATTATTTCTATATGATTGCAGCCTGAACTTGTCACTATTGAATGCCTTGTTGTCCTCCACTACCCACTGGAAATCTTTGTTTACTATAGCCACACATCATACTCTTCACACACACACACTGGCCACACCAACACACTAGCTACGCCAACACACTGGCCACACCAATACCACTACTACTACTTCTACTAACCATTATATAACAGTTACGTGATACCAGAAATGCATAACGTTTACACTTGTGAAGAGTCTTGAGACAATCTCACAGTAGATGACAGCGTTTTTCGACTGCCACTCACTTCATTGTGACTCCCAATATGGCTTCAGAAAAGGTCACGCTACTGCTGATCTGCTGTTAAACCTCTCCACTAAGTGTATCAGTCAGCTTTGCAGTAGCACTGGACATTGCTTGTGCTTTCACCCTAGTATGGCATCAAGGACTCTTAGCAAAACTGCAAGCACTGGGAGTCGCTGGTTCTGCAGCCTCCTTAGTGATTATCTTCAAGGTAGATATGTAAGCGTAGTTCTCACCAGTACAGAGTCAAGAAGACACACTACTGGTGCCAGTGCTTCACAGGGATGTGTATTTGGGCTCTTATTATGCAAAGTCTGCTTCAATGACCTTCAATTCATCTCAAAGTCACAGGTATATGCTGACGACTGTACTCCAACATTTACTTAGAGCAGAAGCCCTTTTCTCCATTGTATAAGTTACATCAATCGTCAGTTTTCACCTGTATCAGCCTGGGGAAAACGATGGCATGTTGCATTTGCTTCTAAAAAATGATAGTAAAATAAAAAATGATGGTAAAATAAAAAAATAAATATTGATGGTAATGCTGGAGCAGTGGTAAGAACGAATGGGGGAGTGTTGGAATCCGGGGATGAGGTTAATATCCTTGAGATGATATTTGATTTCAAACTGATTATGAAGAACTACGTAGTAAATCTCGTTAAAAAGTCGACAAAGATGCTTACAGCACTTGGCCGTATCTCAGATCTGCAAGACAGTAGAGGGTGCAAGATTGTATGAGGCCCAAGTTTGCTCACACCTTGAGTATGCTCCGCTTTCTTCTCTTTTCTCTATTCTTAACAGAATAGAGAACAGAAAAAGACGACTCGCTCTCTCTCGTTTGGGCCCAGCCTGGACATATCTGTTAATTCAGGAGAGCCTTCAATACCGGCACGATGTGAGTGGCCTTACTGTTATGTACAAGGCCAAACTTGTTGCACTTTGTGTTTAGCAAGAAGGGTGCTTCTACACAACAAGACGGGCAGCGAACAGTAACTACACTCTTGTTGTACCCTTCATTACTTCATTTGACATGGCCCGAGTCTGGAACATGGTCACAAAGCATAATGACCTCGATAAACTGTCAGTTGGCCAAATGAAATCACTGGCCCACAGATAGCTCCAACTTCATCTTATTCCCAATTTGCATATCTCATAACAATATGAAGTCTTTCAAATGAGCGGAGGTAGATAATAGCTCTTAGCTTCTAAATTAAGGTATGAACTCGTAACCAAACCCTGTAAAACCATTGTGTAAATTAGAGAGAAAGAGGGAGTTATAGGGAGGGAGAGGGAATGAGGATGGGAGAGAGAGGGAGGGTGGGAGAGAGAAAGGGAGGGAAAGAGAAGGGAGGGAAAGAGAAGGTAGGGAGAGAAAGAGAAAGCGAACAAGTGGAAGCCAGACAACTTTTATCTACATAAATTCACCCAACATCCTATTAAATAAGTTAAGGTAACAATCACACTCGTTACAAAATATGCCTAAAAACCATTCTGTACAATTTTTGCACTAAGAACTATGATTAAAACTGCTCAGCAACTTCAATTTACTAATCCAGACTCGGAAACGTACCTGCAAATTCCCAATACAAGATTATTTTTTAAATTAAATTAAATTAATTAACAAAACTCAGATTATAGATGTTCTACATCCTGGGACCTGTGACCAACCAATAACATTTTTCCTATACAGAAGATATTAGACAAATAATTTAATGAAATAGACATACACGAAAGAATAAAAAAAACAATAAAAAAACACTATGGGAAAAAACAGTGGCTCATGGAAAGCAGTTTTAATGAAAAATGCCATTTTTCTTTATACATCTTTAACGGTCCACCGTAGAAATCTTGTAGGGATTTTGAAATATTTTTAAAGGGAGATTATTTACTCCTTTCTAATGCGTTTTTAGTTCTGATTTTTTTTAATGAAATTTATGCTTTTAGCGATAAATAAATTTTCAGGTGTACGCAGTGGAGGCTTCATGTTGCTAATGAGGCAGTAAAAGTATTAAATAGACGAAGCTTTTATTTTGTTATATTTTTTTATTTTATTTTATTAACACATCGGCCGATTCCCACCAAGGCAGGGTGGCCCGAAAAAGAAAAACTTTCATCATCATTCACTCCATCACTGTCTTGCCAGAAGGGTGCTTTACACTACAGTTATAAAACTGCAACATTAACACCCCTCCTTTAGAGTGCCGGCACTGTACTTCCCATCTCCAGAACTCAAGTCCGGCCTGCCGGTTTCCCTGAATCCCTTCATAAATGTTACTTTGCTCACACTCCAACAGCACGTCAAGTATTAAAAACCATATGCCTCCATTCACTCCTATCAAATACGCTCACACATGCTTGCTGGAAGTCCAAGCCCCTCGCACACAAAACTTCCTTTACCCCCCCTCCAACCTTTCCTAGGCCGACCCCTACCCCGCCTTCCCTCCACTACAGATTTATACACTCTCGAAGTCACTCTGTCTCGTTCCATTCTCTCTACATGTCCAAACCACCTCAACAACCCCTCATCAGCTCTCTGGACAATCGTTTTGGTAATCCCGCACCTCCTCCTAATTTCCAAACTCCGAATTCTCTGCATTATATTCACACCACACATTGACCTCAGACATGACATCTCCACTGCCTCCAGCCTTCTCCTCGTTGCAACATTCATCACCCATGCTTCACACCCATATAAGAGCGTTGGTATAACTATACTCTCATACATTCCCCTCTTTACTTCCATGGACAAGGTTCTTTGTCTCCACAGACTCCGAAGTGCTCCACTCACCCTTTTCCCCTCATCAATTCTATGATTCACCTCATCCTTCATAGACCCATCCGCCGACATGTCCACTCCCAAATATCTGAATACATTCACCTCCTCCATACTCTCTCCCCCCAATCTGATATCCAATCTTTCGTCACCTATTCTTTTTTTTATCCTCATCACCTTACTCTTTCCTATATTCACTTTCAATTTTCTTCTTTTACACACCCTACCAAATTCATCCACCAACCTCTGCAGCTTCTCTTCAGAATCTCCCAAAAGCACAGTGTCATCAGCAAAAAGCAACTGTGACAACTCCCACTTTGTATTTGCTTCTTTATCTTTTAGCCCAACACCTCTTGCCAAGACCCTCGCATTCACTTCTCTTACAACCCCATCTATAAATATATTGAACAACCACGGTGACATCACACATCCTTGTCTAAGGCCCACTTTTACTGGGAAATAGTCCCCTTCCCTCCTACACACTCTAACCTGAGCCTCACTATCCTCATAAAAACTCTTCACTGCTTTCAGTAACCTTCCTCCTATTCCATACACCTGCAACATCTGCCACATTGCCCCCTATCTACCCTATCATACGCCTTTTCCAAATCCATAAATGCCACAAAAACATCTTTACCCTTATCCAAATACTGTTCACCTATATGTTTCACTGTAAACACTTGGTCTACACACCCCTACCTTTCCTAAAGCCCCCTTGTTCATCTGCTATCCTGCTTTCTGTTTTACTCTTAATTCTTTCAATAATAACTCTACCATACACTTTACCAGGTACACTCAACAGACTTATTCCCCTATAATTTTTGCACTCTCTTTTGTCCCCTTTGCCTTTATACAAAGGAACAATACACGCTCTCTGCCAATCCCTAGGTACCTTACCCTCTTCCATACATTTATTAAATAATAGCACCAACCACTCCAAAATTATATCCCCACCTGCTTTTAACATTTCTATCTTTATCCCATCAATCCCAGCTGCCTTACCCCTTTCATTCTACCCACTGCCTCACGAACTTCCCCTACACCCACAACTGGCTCTTCCACACTCCTACAAGATGTTATTCCTCCTTGCCCTACACACGAAATCACAGCTTCCCTGTCTTCATCAACATTTAACAAATCCTCAAAATATTCTCTCCATCTTCCCGATACCTCTAACTCTCCATTTAATAACTCTCCTCTCCTATTTTTAACTGTCAAATCCATTTGTTCTCTAGGCTTCCTCAACTTATTAATCTCATTCCAAAACTTTTTCTTATTTTCAACAAAATTTGCTGATAACATCTCACCCACTCTCTCATCTGCTCTCTTTTTACATTGCTTCACCACTCTTTTAACCTCTCTTTTTCTCTCCATATACTCTTCCCTCCTTGCATCACTTCTACTTTGTAAAAACCTCTCATATGCTAACTTTTTCTCCCTTACTACTCTCTTTACATCATCATTCCACCAATCGCTCCTCTTCCCTCCCGCACCCACTCGCCTGTAACCACAAACTTCTGCTGAACACTCTAACACTACATTTTTAAATCTACCCCATACATTTTCGACCCCATTGCCTACACTCTCACTAGCCCATCTATCCTCCAATAGTTGTTTATATCTTACCCTAACTGCCTCCTCTTTTAGTTTATAAACCTTCACCTCTCTTTTACTTACTGATTCTATTTTCCTTGTATCCCATCTACCTTTTACTCCCACTGTAGCTATAACTAAAAAGTGATCTGATATATCTGTAGCCCCTCTATAAACATGTACATCCTGAAGTCTACTCAACAGTCTTTTATCTACCAATACATAGTCCAACAAACTACTGTCATTACGCCCTACATCATATCTTGTATACTTATTTATCCTCTTTTTCTTAAAATATGTATTACCTATAACTAAACCCCTTTCTATACAAAGTTCAATCAAAGGGCTCCCATTATCATTTACACCTGGCACCCCAAACTTACCTACTACACCCTCTCTGCATGTTTCTCCCACTTTAGCATTTAGGTCCCCTACCACAATTACTCTCTCATTTGGTTCAAAAGTTCCTATACATTCGCTTAACATCTCCCAAAATCTCTCTCTCCTCTACACTCCTCTCTTCTCCAGGTGCATACACGCTTATTATGACCCACTTTTCGCATCCGACCCTTATTTTAATCCAAATAATCCTTGAATTTACACATTTATATTCCCTCTTTTCCTTCCATAACTGATCCTTCAACATTATTGCTACCCCTTCCTTAGCTCTAACTCTCTCAGATACTCCTGACTTAATCCCATTTATTTCTCCCCACTGAAACTCGCCTACCCCCTTCAGCTTTGTTTCGCTTAGGGCCAGGACATCCAACTTCTTTTCATTCATAACATCGGCAATCATCTCTTTCTTATCATCCGCACTACATCCACGCACATTCAGACAACCCAATTTTATAAAGTTTTTCTTCTTCTCGTTTTTAGTAGATTTGTACAGGAGAAGGGGTTACTAGCCCATTGCTCCCGGCATCTTAGTCGCCTCATACGACACGCATGGCTTACGGAGGAAAGATTCTTTTCCACTTCCCCATGGACAATAGAGAAAATAAAAAGAATAAGAGCTATTAAGAAAAAGAAGAAAAACCTAGATGTGTGTATGTATATATATGCATGTGTATGCCAGTGTAGTGTGACCTAAAGTGTAAGTAGAAGTAGCTAGATATACCTGTTATCCAGCGTGTTATATATACATATGAAATAAAGAATATATTAGAAATGAATACGGTATCTATACAAATTGCGTTGCCTAACAAATACGAAGAAATATTTTAAAATTATATGGAAACGTAAATCAGCATGACTGCTGATCGTAGACAGGATCAAAACAATTGTTTGAGTTAGAGAGGCAGAGGCAAAACTTGTACGTCTTGTAAATCCTGCTAAAAAAATGCACATCATTTGTGGATTGCAAATGACCGGTGTGCCTTTCCTTCTCGGAGACTGGACAATGGTGCAATTGCGTATTCAACAGTATGTTGTCTGAAAGCATGAGTTGTTGTTTTTTTGTCCTTTCTTGGGTTTTGGTGAAGCCATTGAGTGAGGCTCATCCAATAACAGTCTGGATGGCCTGTTTGGCTTCATTTATCTTGTAGATGTTGATATCTGCATTCCAACTTCTGCGAGTGACATTGGCTCAGAGGAACATGTAACGAATTTGTTAAGTAAAAGCACACAAATACAACTAATGTGACATTTTATTGTGACAAATTTTCGCTCTCCAGGAGTTTTGTCAAGCCGTGGCCACAATAAATTGTCACATTATTTGCACTTGTGTCCTTTTACCTAACATATTGTCGGTAATTCTACCAATATTAATACATGTGACTAATTTTGTACAGTAACGAAAAATTGCGGATAGTAATGTCAAGCACAAAGCCAATAAGTCGAATGTATCGCCTTCAGTTCTTCATAGGAGTCGTGAAGAGCCTGTCGTTTTTCTCAGTGTCTCTCATGTTAAAATAGGACAATATGATGACGTTGGTGCAGGATATCTCCATTTTCTTTTAGAAAGTGGCATCCTACTTGAGGCATTTGATAACTGTTCCATGGCAGCATCAGAGGTAGCATAGTGATTAATTTCCAATCTCTCCACTTATAGACCAAGACTTTATAATTCGAATAGTAGCTCAATGTTGTTCTCATTACATTGGGCTTATTCATTCCCTTAGAATCCGGGAATACTGAATTATTAATTCGGTTTTTCCCTTGATTTACCTACATATCTACCTTCTGCTGGAGGTATGTATGAAGGTCGATGCCAGTACAGACATTGTCAGCATGACTTGCTAACTTGTCTGGTTGTGACAGGATATTAGAGCAAAGACATATTTAGAAGTGACATTCGTCTGCTCCTCTTCAGTTGACATCTTCTCTCAAAGTGCAGTAAACGTTGAGGCTCCTTGATACATGAGTATGACATGGATAAACCCATTTGCACTTATTATGCAAACTAAAGTTTGAAGTTCAACTGATTTGACTTAGTTTTCTTGTATTACCTCAAGTTGCCTCATCGACTGACTGCAAACACGTGCATAGTGCTTTCCTGAACACTGTAGCTCTATTGTCGAATAAAGGTATGAATTTGAAGAACCTATTTAAAACGCTCGTATCCTGTGTATTTTCGTTGAAGTGCTAGAGACTTCTAACGAGCCTGAATCTTTTGCCAGGCATCGCGACTGCAACTTTAAGAACCTATGCAAGGTAGTCAAGTGTTCTTGCAAGCCGAGTCATTCTTATTTATAAATAATTTGCAGTTGGAAGAGAGCACTCGAAAGCGTTAATGACAATAACTATTTTTCTTTTTGGTTTTACACTAGACAACAACTTAGGCATGAAGACATAAACGTCAAATGTGAACTATTGGTAAATCAACTAAGCAACTTTAAAAAATGTAAGAAACAAACATTAACTACAATAATACAAAAGTCTCGCCCTCCAACTCATAAAACGCACGCTTCTCTCTCTCTCTCTCTCTCTCTCTCTCTCTCTCTCTCTCTCTCTCTCCACACACACACACACACACACACACACACACACACACACACACACACACACACACACACAAGTCGAAGCTGCAGTAGCCAGGATAAGGGCCCTAGAATGTGAGGTAAATAGGCTGAAGCAAATTACAGGGGTATGGACAAGAGGGAACATAGCATCTGAAGTTGGCACACCCTCATCGAACAAGGAATTCAACGGGAAGGAAGGAGACATGAACTACGCTAAGGCCCTATCAGTCCAAGAAGGGCCGAGGAATGAAGGGGGAGAGCAGCTGGGAGCGGGGGTGGAGGTAAGAGAGGCACGACCAAGCCGCCAAGAGCTACAGGAAAACATTGGGGAGAGACGGAGGGAAAGGCAATGGGAGGCGGAGAGGAAGTCAGTGTTTATTCACGGGCTTCAGGAGAGTGAATTAAGGACACACAATGAAAGACGGCAGGAGGAAAGACAGGAGATTGAGAACGTCATTAGATAAATAGGTGAAGAGGACATGTCTGAGATAGTAAATTTTCAGAGAATAGGCGGGTACATGAAGGAGAGAAAACGGCTTGTCAAGCTGATCTTCAGGACAGAAACAGTGCGAAACAGGATCCTGCAAGAGAAACCACGGCTGAAGGAATCGTCAGCATAAAGAAGGGTGTTCCTAGACAGGAACAGAACAAAAACAGAACGACAGCAGCTGAGGGAGTGGAGGCAAAAGCGAAAGGAGCTGGGAAGAGAGAGACAGACAGAATCAGCAAAGACCAACCAGAACAGGGAAGAGCAACAACAGCGAGCACACACAGACCCATCCCCAGAACCCCAAAACCAAAGACGCTATCCCAACACAGACCACAATCCACACCCCTCACTATGCTGTAGAATCCCGCGGCACACCGCCAGGGTCCCCACCCCCACAGACCCCCCCAAAACACAGTGTTGGAGAGGAACTGAAGGTATGGTACACCAACGCAGATGGAATAACGAATAAGTGGGAGGAGTGGCATGAAAGAGTCAATGAGGCATCACCGGACATCATAGCCCTCACTGAAACAAAGCTCACAGGGATGATAACAGATGCCGTCTTTCCAACGGGATATCAGATCCTGAGGAAAGACAGAAGGAACAGAAAGGGTGGAGGAGTGGTGCTGCTGATCAAAAACTGATGGGATTTTGATGAGCTGGAGAGAGGGGACAGAGGAGAAGCAGGAGATTGTATAATAGGAACGGTTCAGTCCGGAGGTCCAAAGGTGGTAATTGCAGTGCTGTATAACCCACCACAGAACAGCAGGAGGCCAAGGCAAGAGTATGATGAGAGTAATAGAGCAATGGTTGACACACTGGCCGAATTGGCCAGAATTGCTCATGCGAGCAGGGCGAAGCTACTGATCTTGGGTGACTTCAACCTTAAAGAAATCGATTGGGAGAACTTAGAGCCACATGGGGGCCAAGAAACGTGGAGGGCTAAGATGATGGAGGTGGTACTGGAAAATCTCATGTACCAACACGTAAGGGACACTACCAGAGAGAGAGGAGAGGACGAACCAGTGAGACTGGACCTAGTATTCACCCTGAGTAGTGCAGATATTGAGGACATCACACATGAAAGCCCCCTTGGGGCCAGTGATCATATGGTTCTAAGCTTCGAATACATAGTAGAGTTACAAGTGGAGGGGAAAGCAGGAAAGGCTGCATGAATGAAGCCAATCTACAAGAAAGGTGACTACGTGGGCATGAAGAACTTCCTACACGGAGTTCAGTGGGACAGAGAGCTGGCAGGGAAGTCGGTAAACGAGATGATGGAATATATGACAACAATTTGCAAGGAAGCTGAGAAGAGGTTTATACCCAAGGGTAACAGGAAAAGCGAAAAAGCCAGGATGAGCCCATGGTTCACCCAAAGGTGCAGGGAAGCCAAAACCAAGTGTGCCAGGGAATGGAAGAAGTACAGAAGGCAAAGGACGCAGGAGAATAAGGAGAGCAGTCGTAGAGCCAAAAATGAATATGCACAGGTAAGAAGGGAGGCCCAAAGACAATACGAGAATGACATAGCAGCGAAAGCCAAATCTGACCCAAAGCTATTGTACAGTCACATCAGGAGGAGAGCAACAGTCAAGGACCAGGTGATCAGGCTGAGGAAGGAAGGGGGGAGGTCACAATAAATGACCGTGAAGTGTGTGAGGAGCTCAACATGAGATTCAAAGAGGAGGAGACAGGCCTCCAGAAAGGCGGAGAGGTAGGGTACACCATCAGGTACTGGACACAATACACACAACTGAGGAGGAAGTAGCACTAAACTACAGACCAGTGTCACTGACATGTATAGTACGCAAGGTCATGGAGAAGATTATCAGGAGAAGAGTGGTGGAGCACCTAGAAAGGAATAAGCTTATCAACGACGGCCAACACGGTTTCAGGGAGGGGAAATCCTCTGTCACAAACCTACTGGAGTTCTACGACAGGGTGACAACAGTAAGGCAAGAGAGAGAGGGGTGGGGAGATTGCATATTCCTGGACTGTAAGAAGGCGTTTGACACAGTTCCACACAAGAGATTAGTGCAGAAGCTGGAGGACCAGGCAGGGATAACAGGGAATACCTGTCAGGAGGACAGCAGCGAGTCATGGTACGAGGCGAGGTGTCAGAGTGGGCGCCGGTGACGAGTGGAGTTCCACAGGGGTCAGTCCTAGGACCGGTGCTTTTTCTGGTATTTGTGAACGACATGAGGGAAGGAATAGACTCTGAAGTGTCTCTGTTTGCAGATGATGTGAAGTTGATGAGAAGAATTCAATCGAACGAGGACCAGGCAGAACTGCAAAGGGATCTGGACAGGCTGCAAGCCTGGTCCAGTCATTGGCTCCTGGAGTTCAACCCCACCAAGTGCAACATCATGAAGATTAAGGAAGGGCAAAGAAGACCGCAGACGGAGTACAGTCTAGGGGGCCAGAGACTACAAACCTCAATCAAGGAAAAAGATCTTGGGGTGAGTATAACACCAGGCACATCTCCTGAGGCGCACATCAACCAAATAACTGCTGCAGCATACGGGCGCCTAGCAAACCTAAGAACAGCATTCCGACATCTTAATAAAGAATCGTTCATGACCCTGTACACTGTGTACGTTAGGCCCATACTGGAGTATGCAGCACCAGTTTGGAACCCACATCTAGCCACGCACGTAAAGAAGCTAGAGAAAGTGCAAAGGTTTGCAACAAGACTAGTCCCGGTGCTAAGAGGTATGTCCTACGAGGAGAGGTTAAGGGAAATGGACCTGATGACACTGGAGGACAGGAGAGATAGGGGGGACATGATAACGACATATAAAATACTGAGAGGAATTGACAAGGTGGAGAGAGACAGAAAGTTCCAGAGATGGGACACAGCAACAAGGGGTCACAGTTGGAAGTTGAAGACTCAGATGAATCACAGGGATGTTAGGAAGTATTTCTTCAGCCACAGAGTGGTCGGGAAGTGGAATAGTTTAGGAAGTGATGTAGTGGAGGCAGACTCCATACATAGCTTTAAGAAGAGGTATGATAAAGCTCATGGCGCAGGGAGAGTGACCCAGTAGCGGCCAGTGAAGAGGCGGGGCCAGGAGCTATGACTCGACCCCTGCAACCACAACTAGGTGAGTACAACTAGGTGAGTACACACACACACATATATACACATACACACACACACACACGCACACACGTCAAGAAATTAGAGAAGGTGCAAAGGTCTGCAACATGGAACAAGGATAATTCCAGAGATCAGGGGAATGTCCTACGAAGAAAGGTTAAGATAAATCGGCCAAACGACACTGGAGGACAGTAGGGTTAGGGGAGACATGATAACGGCATACAAAATACTGCGAGGAATTGACAAAGTGGACAGAGACAGGATGTTCCAGAGATGAGACACAGCAACAAGGGGTCACAATTAGAAGTTGAAGACTCAGATGAGTCAAAAGAGATTTTAGGAAGTATTTCTTTAGACATAGAGTTGTCAGGAAGTGGAATAGTCTGGCAAGTGATGTAGTGGAGACCTAGTAACGACCAGTGAAGAGGCGGGACTAGGAGCTTTAGTTGAGTACACACACACGCGCGCGCGCGACAGCCGCCTC
Source organism: Cherax destructor (assembly GCA_009830355.1). NCBI lineage: Eukaryota > Metazoa > Arthropoda > Malacostraca > Decapoda > Parastacidae > Cherax > Cherax destructor. The sequence continues at coordinate 32,975 of WNWK01008864.1, read as the reverse complement.
CATGACCGAGCGAAACTACTTCACAATAACATGAGCAGGAAGATAAGAGTAAAAACCATGTAAATCGACTTAGGGAGAGAGAGCTCATGAGTAACGATAAGGAAATCTATGAAGTGTTGAACAAATGGGCAAAACCAGAAATCCTAAAACAAAGGGCACACTCAGAGGTACTGGAAAAACTTACAAGGCGAAAAATTAAAAAAAAAAATATATATAAGTGAACTGGATACTACTTTAAAAGAAATGGAACCACAAAAGGTATCACCATGGATTCAGCGAGAGGGAGAAGAAGCACCGTTTGAACCCACTATCTAGGGTCTATAAGTTAATGGACACTGGACAATTACCAGTGATCTGGAAAGCAGTAAATGTAGTTCTTATATTTAAGAAAGGAGACATGCAGGAAGTGTTATCCTATAGGCCAGTATCACAGACATGACTACATGTAAGGTAATAAAGAAAATAATCAAAGCAAAGTGATAGAGCTCTTAGAGGGAAGTGATTTCACAACCAGTAATCAGTACGGATTAAAAGATGACAAATCTTACAAACTTGATGGAGTTTTATAACAAAGTGACAGACGTTATACAAGAGAGAGACAGAGAGAGACAGACAGGGACAGGTACAGAGACAGACAAACAGACAGAAACAGAGAGAGGGAGATTAGTGGACTGCATATTCTTAGACTGCAAGAAGACATTTGACATTGTACCACACAAGAGAATACGACAAAAAAAAAAAGAAACTTTTGATGGTAGGAATAACTGGGAGTGTACTCCGGTGACTGGGAGTGTACTCCGGTGACTGGGAGTGTACTCCGGTGACTGGGAGTGTACTCCGGTGACTCGAAGAGTACCTTACATGGAAGAAACAATAATTATATCTAAGGACACGCCAGAATGCAGAGGAGTGACAAGCCGAGTTCGGTATAAGGACCAGTATATGCAAATAACATTCGAGATGAGATTGTCACAGATGTATCTCCGTTTGTTGATGTAAAAGTAATGAAGATAATAATAGCGGATGAGGACATGGAAAGGCTATATATGGATCTGGACAAACTGAAAGACTGGTTATATATAAGGTTACTAGAGTTCAACCCAAGCAAACTCACGGCTATGAAGACTGGGGGAGGGGCAAGAACACTGGACACGGAGTACAGACTCGGAGACCAGAGACTGCATATTGTTAATTACATCGCTGGAAGCGTACATCAAAAGAACAATCTCTACAGCCAATCCTACACTGTCAAATCTAAGAGTAGACTTAAAAGATCTCAGAAAAGAGTGATTCGAGACCCTCTATACAATATTTGACAAGCCGACCTTAAAGAACCAAGCACAATCATTGAACCAACACCTGATAAAGCATGTTAAGAAACTGGAGTAAATGCAGAGATATGCAGTGAGGCTAGTACCAGAGTTGAGGGATATGAGCTAGGAGAGGCTAAAGGAATAGCACTTGATAACAGTTGCGGAAGGAACAAGGGGAGATGCAAAATACTCTAGAACTAAGAAAGACAAGAGGCGAGAAAAAGATACACGACACAATAATTGTAAGGTAAAGGCACAGCTGAATAATAAGGATGTCTGGAAGTAATTCTTTAGGCTCAGAGTGGTCAGGAAATGGAATGACTTTGACATATATATGGAAGATGCAGGTACTATACATGATTTCAAGACCAGGTAGGATATGGCCCGCGAGGTTAAGCGGCAAGTTGAGAGGCCCCTTCAACCAAGTATATGTATATAAATATATATAGGTAAGAATACACACATACACATACACACACATCAGGAAAAGAATGGTGAAGCATCTGGAGCTGAACAGGATAATCAACGCCAGACAGGACGGATTCAGGGAAGGCAAATCATGTGTAACAAACCTCCTGGAGTTCTATGATAAAGTAACAGAGGTAAGGCAAGAGAGAGAAGGGTGGGTTGATTGCATTTTCCTGGACTGCAGGAAGGCCTTCGACACAGTTCCTCATATGAGATTAGTAAAGAAGTTGGAAGACCAAGGGTGTATAACAGGAAGGGCACTGGAATGGATCAGGGAATACCTCACAGGGAGGCAACAACGGGTCATGGTGCGTGATGAGGTATCACAGTGGGCGCCTGTGAGGAGCGGTGTACCGCAGGGGTCAGTCATAGGACCAGTGCTATTCTTGTTATATGTGAATGACATGACAGACGGAATAGACTCAGAAGTGTCTCTTCGCAGAAGATGTGAAATTAATGAGGAGAATCACATCGGATGAGGACCAAGCAGGACTTCAAAGAGACCTGGACAAGCTTGACATCTGGTCTAGCAACTGGCTTCTCGAATTTAATCCCACCAAATGCAAAGTCATGAAGATCGGAGAAGGGCAAAGAAGACCGATGACAGAGTACAGGCTAGGTGGACAAAGGCTACAAACCTCATCAATGGAGAAAGACCTTGGGGTGAGTATAACGCCAAGCACGTCTCCGGAAACACACATCAACCAGATAACTGCGGCAGCATATGGGCGACTGGCAAACCTAAGATTAGCGTTCCGTTACCTTAACAAGGAATCGTTCAAGACATTGTACACCGTGTACGTAAGGCCCAGTCTGGAACCCACACCTGGTCAAGCACGTCAAGAAATTAGAGAAAGTGCAAAGGTTTGCGACAAGGCTAGTTCCACAACTCAGGGGACTGTCCTATGAAGAAAGGTTGAAGGAAATAGGACTAACAACACTGGAGGACAGAATAGTTAGAGGAGACATGATAACGACATACAAAATACTGCGGGGAATCGACAAAGTAGATAGTGACAGGATGTTCCAGAGAGGAACACAGAAACAAGGGGGCACAAGTGGAAGCTGAAGACTCAGATGAGTCAAAGGAATGTTAGGAAGCATTTCTTCAGCCATAGAGTAGTCAGGAAGTGGAATAATCTAGCGAACGATATAGTGGAGGCGGGAACCATACATAGTTTTAAGACAAGGTATGATAAAGCTCATGGAGCAGGGAGAACAGAGACCCAGTAGCGGACAGCGAAGAGGCGGGGACAGGAGCTGAGTCTCGACCCCTGCAACCACAATTAGGTGAGTACATACACACGCACTCAGAGGTAAGGAGGGAGACCCAACGACAATATGAAAATGACCCTAAGTTGTTGTACAGTCACAATCAGGAAGAAAACAGTAGTCAAAGACCAGGAAAGAAGGAGGAGAGTTCACAAGAAATGGCTGAGAAGTATGTGAGGAGCTCATCATGAGATTCAAAGAACTATTCACAGTGGAGACAGAACGAATTCCATAAAGAGGGAGAAGTGGGGTACACCAACAAGTGCAGGACATGATATATACAATCTAGGAGGAGGTGAAGAGGCTGCTAAGCGAACTAGATATCTCAAAGGCGATGGGGCCTGATAACATCTCTCCTTGGGTCCTGAGAGAGGGAGCAGAGGCGCTATGTGTACCCCTAACAACAATCTTCAACACTTCCATTGAAACAGGGCAACTACCTGAGTATGGAAGGCAGCAAATGTTGTCACAATTTTTAAAAAATGGAACAGATACGCAACATTAAACTACAGACCAGTGTCATTGACATGTGTTGTATGTAAAGTCATCGAGAAGATTATCAGAAGAGTGGTGGAGCACCTAGAAAGGAATGAGCATAAATACGACAACCAGCACGGATTCAGAAAAGGGAAATCCTGTGTCACAAACCTATTAGATCTATGACAAAATGACAGTAGTAAGACAAGAAAGAGAGATGGGTGGGTAGACTGCGTTTTCTTGGACTGTTAGAAGTCTTTTGACTCAGTTCCTCACAAGAAACTGATGCAAAAGCTGGAGGACCAGACAGGTGTAACATGGAAGGCACTGCAATGAATCAGAGAATACCTGGCGGGAAGGAAGCAGCGAGTGATGGTACATGATGAGGGGTCAGAATGAGCCCCTTTGACGAGTGGAGTTCCACAGGGGTCAGTCCTAGGACCGGTGCTGTTTCTGGTATATGTGTGAATAACATGACGGAAGGAATAGACTCAGAGGCGTACCTGATTGCAGATGATGTGAAGTTAATGATGAGAATTCAGTCGGAGGAGGATAAGGCAGGATCTGGACAGGCTGCAGGCCTGGCCCAGCAACTGGCTCCAGGAGTTCAATCCCACCAAGCGTAAATTCATGAAGATTGGGGAAGAGCAAAGAAGACCGCAGACAGAGTACAGTCTAGGGGACCAAAGACTATACACGTCACTCGAGGAAAAGGCTCTTGGAGTGTGTAAAATAACGAGCACATCTCCTGAGGCGCCGATTAACCAAATAACTGCTTCAGCAAATGGGCAACTCCTTACTGATATCTCAGTAAGGAGTCGTTCCGGACCCTGTACACCGTGTACGTCAGGCCCATATTGGAGTATGCAGCTCCAGTTTGGAGCCCTACCTGGCTAAGCATGTCAGGAAACTAGAGAAAGTGCAAATGTTTGCAACGAGACTAGTCCCGGAGCTTAGGGGTATGTCCTACTAATAGAGGTTAAGAGAACTCAACCTGACGACACTGGAGGACAGGAGGGACAGGGAAGACATGATAATAACATATAAAATACTGAGAGCAATCGAAAAGGTGGACAGACACAGGATGATCCAGAGAGGGGACACAGCAACAAGGGGTCACAATTGGAAGTTGAAGACTCAGATGAGCCACAGGGATGTTAGGAAGTATTTCTTCAAATATGGAGTTGTCAAGAAGTAGAATAGTCTGGAGAGTGAGGTAGTGGATGCAGGTACCATACATAGCTTTAAGAGGTATGATAAAGCTCAGGGAGCAGAAAGTGGACCTAGTGGCGACCAGTGAAGACGTGGGGCCAGGAGCTACGAATCGACCCCTGCAACCACAACTAGGTGAGTACACCTATGTGAGTACACACACACACACACACATACACACACACACACACACACACACCATGCACACTAGTACTCATACAAATTCACGCACACACACATAAGCGTGCATGCACACATCACACACACACACACACACACACACCATTATTCACAAAGTTAACAGCTCGTGAAAATTAGTGTTATTCTATACAGGATAAAAAAAAGTGGAATCCCAAAAGGCAGGGGAATCAAGGATTACTGGTCTGTGCAGCAAGAATCAGGAGCAAGATTTGACAAAAGTGGAAAAAAAGTTTAACAAGTTTTGTAATATAATGGTGGAAAAGATGGCGGCAGAGTGTGAAAAAAGTGGGAGGTAAAAGCTGTAACTGCAGAGGCTAGGATACAAAGTCTAGATGAGGAAGTGAAAGTGTTAAACTGGGGTACAGAGCTGAGGAACGAAAGGGTTATGCTGTTTGGAACAGAAACATCAGTAGCCAGTAAGAGGACTGGTGGAAAGGAAGGAGATAAGAAGTCTTTTGTAGAAGCACTGTAAGGAAACTGGGTGGTCCAAGAAATGACAAGGGAAACAATGGAGCTTAAATAGGACCCAGAGATATGGAGGGAAAGAAACTGGGAAGAGAAGAGGAGAGACCAATAAATTATTCATGGACTTTAAAAGGCTGAAGGGATGAATCATGATGAAAGACAAGGAAAGGAGGGGAAAAAAATGAAATTATCATCAAACTAACAGAAGAGAAAGACATGTTCCAGCTAACAAATTTTCAGAGAATTGTGGGATATTTAAAGGGAAAAAAATCTCCCAGTTATATTGACATTCATGACAGAAATGGAATGCAACACAATCTTACAACAGGAACCATAGTTAAACCACTAAAATATCATCGGGTGTACAGAACATGAAAAGAAAATAGCAACTGAAAGAGAGAACACAAAGATGCAAGTGGCAAGAAAGAGAGACAAGGCAGACATTGACAGGACCTCACAGAACCATCCACAGAACCATCCACAGAACCATCCACACAACCATCCACAGAACCATCCACAGAACCATCCACACAACCATCCACAGAACCATCCACAGAACCATCCACAGAACCATCCACAGAACCATCCACAGAACCATCCACACAACCATCCACAGAACCACCCACAGAACCATCCACAGAACCATCCACAGAACCCCCTCTACCCCTACCACCCCAACCCAACCAAACACAATAACCCAAAACAAACCTTATTTTGCACTCACACTCCCCACCCCCCCAGCACAAACTTCACTTTCACAACAACCTCTAATAGTATTGAAGGTGTGGTAATCCAGCACAGATGTAACAATAAATAAGAGTGAAGAGTAGCACAAACAAATCATGGAATTATTCACGTACATCATAGCACTACGGAAACAATGCCCACGAGGATGACAACAGTTGCGATCTCCCGACTGGCTATCAGACCCTGAGAATAGACAATGGGCACAGAGGGGAATTAGGAATTTCACTGTTCATCAAAAACCAGGGAAGCTTTGAGGAGCTGAGAGGAATGGACAGAGGGAAGCAGATGACTACATTGTAGGTACACTTAAGACCAGGGGTATCAAGGTGGTGAGAGCAGTGATATATAACCCAACACTCAATAGCAAGAGAGCAATACAAGTACGACAAAAGCAATGGTTGACACATTGGCTAAAGTGGCCAGACAGGCCCATATGGGCAGGGCAAAGCTACTTGTTATGGGGGACTTTAACCACAAGGAGATTGACTAGGAAAACCTAAAGCTACATGGAAGTCCGGAAACATGGAGTGCTAAGATGCTGGAGGCAGTAATGGAAATCTTCATGCACCAACATGTTAGGGACACAACAAAAGAGAGAGCATCGGATGAACCAGCAAAGCTGGACCTCATATTCACCTTGAGCAGTTCCAACATTTGGGGTATTACATACGAAAGGTCTCTTGGCGCTAGTGATCACATGGTCCTGAGATTCGAAAACATTATAGAATTAACAGTGGAGAGTGAAGCAGCACGAGAAGAAGGGCAGATAATCCAAACTTCAAAAGAGGGGACTAAACAAGCATGAGACAATTCCTGTCCTGTTGAGGTGCAGTGGAAAACAGAACTGAAGAGGGAGACAGGAAATGAAATGAAGGAACACATTGCAGGGAGGCAGAGAAATTCGTATCCAAGGGCAACAGAAACAATGGGAAGACCAGAGTAAGACCATGGTTCACCCAGAGGTGAAGAGAAATCAAAGCCAAGTCCGTTAGGGGATAGAAAATGTATAGAAAACAAAGGACTCTGGTAAATAAGGAGTTGAGGAAGAGCCAGAAATGAATATTCATAGATAGGAGGGAGGCCCAGCAGCAATATGCGAATGACAGCATTGAAAACCAAATTTGACCCAAAGTTGTTATACAGCTACATCAGGAGGAAAATAACAGTCTAAAACCTAGGTAATCAGCTGAGGAAGGAAGGAGGGACCTCAAAAGAAATTACTAAGAAGTATGCAAAGAACTTAGCATGAGGTTTGTGGAGGTATTCTCAGTAGAGACAGAAAGGCTTTCAGCAAACCGAGGCGGTAGGGTACAGCAGCAAGTGCTGGACTACACTCAACTCAACCGAAGAGGAGATGAAGAAACTGCTGTGTGAACTGTGAACTTCAAAGGCGGTGGACCCAGACAGCATTTCTCAGCGTGACCTGAGAGAGGGAGCAGAAGCACTGTGTCTGCTGCTAACAATCTTCCGCAAATTTATGGAAACAGGGAAACTACCTGAGGTGTGGAAGACATCAAATGTAGTCCCAATTTTTAAGAAAGGAGAGAGGCAGCATTAAACTGCAGACAGTATCACTAACGTGTGTAGTATGTAAAGTCATGGAGAAGATTATCAGAAAAAGAGTAGTGGAGTACCTAGAATGGAATTGGTTCATAAATAATAACCAGCACGGTTTCAGGGATGGAAAATCCTGTGTCACAAACATACTGGAGTTCTACGGCAAGGTAACAGAAATAAGTAGAGAGAGAGAGAGGAGAGAGAGAGAGTGATGAGTAGACTGCATTTTCTTGGACGTCAAAAAGGCTTCCGACACAGTGACGCACAAGAGTTTGGTATAGAAGCTAGAGGAACAAGCAGGAATACCAGGAAATGCACTGCAGTGGATCAGGAATACCTGACAGGATGAAAACTTCTAAGGATGGTATGTGACATGTCAGAGTGGGCGCATGTGTCGAGCGGGGTTCCACAAGAGTCAGTCCAAGGGCTGGTGCTGTTTCTTGTATACGTGAATGACATGAGGGAAGAGATAAATTCAGGGGTGTCTCTGCTGGCAGACGATGTGAAGCTAATGCGGAGAATTCAAGGAGATAGGGATCAGGTAAGACTACAAAGGGATCTGGACAGGCTGCAAATGTAGTCTGGTAAATGGCTCCTGGAGTTTAACCCCAGCAAATGCCAAGTCATGAAGCTTGGGGAAGGAAAAAGAAGACCTCATATGAAGTACAAGAAAGAAAAGGATCATGGGGTAAGCATTATTTCCGAGCACATCCCTTGAAGCACTCATTAATCAAATAACTGCTGCAGCATATAGGCGCCTGGCAAACCTATGAACAGTGTTCCAACATCTGCTGCTGCAGCAGCAGCAGCAGCAGCAACAACAGAAGCAGCAGCAGCAGCAGCAGCAGCTGCAGCAGCAGCAGCAGCAGCAGCAACAGCAGCACACTCAGGAAATCACTCAGCCAAGATTACTTAATTCCACTCATTATATAAACTAGAATCACACTTTATCAACTCCAACTGTCAAATTATCTTAGCATCTGGACAAAGTAACATGAAAATTCCTTAGTGTTACCTGAAAAAATACACATCTTTTCCACTAAATCTTTGCGTTACACAATCACAATGGCAATACGTATAAAAGTAAAACCAGACCTACTGGAAGAAAACGTGAAGTTATTGTAGTTACTGCGCCCATAGTGGTAGACTTGACAATATCCTCATCACAAACCCTACTTAAGTCTCCTACGTCAGGCCGACATATTTCATTAATCTTTTAATTAACCTCTCCTGTGGTATGGCTGTGTTAGGTAAACATTGTTCTTGCTATAACTTTGAAGAAAGTAATATAGGGAATAGGGTAGCTGCACAATGCATTTAACCTATTTTTTTTTATTAAGCCACACTACACGACGTATAGGCAATTAGACTATGAAAGGAAATATTTTATCTTGTTCTTTGATGGTTTATTGTAATATTGCTAAAAACGTTTATCTTCAATAATAAGATCACCGTCCAAAAATGACCTTGACCAAACTACTCTGCTAGACCCTCACATTTAATATATTCTTTGTATACCTCTGCTCATAAATCATTTTCTTCTATCCTCTATTCACCTCTCACCCTCACTGGCTCTTTCTTTATTGTTCATACTCATTATTCTCAATTTTTTGGTTGAGGTCAGAGAACGTGGCCTCTTCTCCCTCCTCCAGCCATTGCCACAAACTCCCATCCATCCTCCTCCACACAAAGCAAGACTCCTCCTCCCTAGCACCTTCAAACCTCTTTACCTGACGGTAATTCTCAAGCATTACTTGAATCATCTGTGTCCGAATGAAATCTTTTAAGCTTCTGTAACTATGATAGAATATGACAAAAATACGGCTGCCGTTAATGACTATATTTGTGACAGTTACTTAGCACACTTAATTTAGCCAGTCAAATGGCGTTCACAGAGGACAATGGCAACAACAGTGACATACCTACACACGGTCTAGCTTCTTTGCTCTGAGGGGAGAGTTTCCTGGACAGAACTTCTCATTTTGTGGGTAAACATAAAAAATCGAGCAGAGCATTTTTTTGCAAAAGCAGAAAAGAAGTTATTGAAAAGACAAACTCCATGTTTAGCTGCTTTAACGTTAATGTATTACTGTTATCACAAATTTAAATTATATAATTGGATCAAATCCTGCAAATTTACGTCAGATGATACGACCGTTAATTAATTGCACCGTACAGATATTGGGGTATTATTTCTGTACGTGTACCCTGATCTAATACATAATAATATTCTTTATTTTTACATGTACAAAGTATACAGGCCAAGGTGACATCAATGACATACTATTATATAGAAACCCACTTTTTTTACAGAACATTTCGGGCAAATTAGGTCAATTTTGTTCCCAGGATGCGACCCATACCAATCGACTAACACCCAGGTATCTGTTTTATTGATTGGTGAACAGGGACAGCAGATGTCTTAAGGAAACACCTCCTGATGTTTCAATCTGTACCAGGAATCGAACCCCGATTCTCAATGTGTGAACTGAGTGCCCTAGCAATCGAGCTACGGGACACCCGAGTGCATAGAATTCTTGTCTACTCCCACTTGTGAGTGGTGTCTACTCCCACTTGTGAGTGGTGTCTACTCCCACTTGTGAGTGGTGTCTACTCCCACTTGTGAGTGGTGTCTACTCCCACTTGTGAGTGGTGTCTACTCCCACTTGTGAGTGGTGTCTACTCCCACTTGTGAGTGGTGTCTACTCCCACTTGTGAGTGGTGTCTACTCCCACTTGTGAGTGGTGTCTACTCCCACTTGTGAGTGGTGTCTACTCCCACTTGTGAGTGGTGTCTACTCCCACTTGTGAGTGGTGTCTACTCCCACTTGTGAGTGGTGTCTACTCCCACTTGTGAGTGGTGTCTACTCCCACTTGTGAGTGGTGTCTACTCCCACTTGTGAGTGGTGTCTACTCCCACTTGTGAGTGGTGTCTACTCCCACTTGTGAGTGGTGTCTACTCCCACTTGTGAGTGGTGTCTACTCCCACTTGTGAGTGGTGTCTACTCCCACTTGTGAGTGGTGTCTACTCCCACTTGTGAGTGGTGTCTACTCCCACTTGTGAGTGGTGTCTACTCCCACTTGTGAGTGGTGTCTACTCCCACTTGTGAGTGGTGTCTACTCCCACTTGTGAGTGGTGTCTACTCCCACTTGTGAGTGGTGTCTACTCCCACTTGTGAGTGGTGTCTACTCCCACTTGTGAGTGTGTGTCCCTCACTTGTTGGTTGTGTCCCTCACTTGTGGGTTGTGTCCCTCACTTGTGGGTTGTGTCCCTCACTTGTGGGTTGTGTGTCCCTCACTTGTGGGTTGTGTCCCTCACTTGTGGGTTGTCATCATCTTTTGATGTAACATATCCCATGATCTTCAACACGCGAACAACACCCTTAATACCTTAGTAACACCCAAAATGTTTGAGCAACGCCCATAATGCAAGTTCAACAATATTCTATTAACACCTACAATACTTGACCAACTAACACAACACTTGAGCGTCTCTAACATGTTATGTTAACACTGAATACTTGTCAAACAAATACAATGCTCTATCAATCAACATTCTATTCTTTTCCAGTACACAATACTTTATTAACACCCACAATACTTTTCAGCATCCCTAATACTTGATCAACACCAACGGTACAGGACCAACACCCACAATACCTTAAGATATTTAATCCAGTCTTGCTTAGAAGGAAGAGTGTGAACTGAGGAAATAGGAGATGGTTTCTGGGAGAGGGTAGGGGCCGGCGCTTGCACCGACCCCATAGGTACACTTGTTTTGGTTTGAGGTGATGCTCCAGCCGCCCCCTCCTCCTGTACTGTTATTGGGGCGTTTAGGCTAAGAGAAATATGAAGAGGTGTTTTTAGAGTGTGTATATATTGTTAATCTAAATAAATTGTATATTTTTATTAAGTAGGAATTTTTGTGTGAACCTTCGGATACCCCAACCCATTGGAGCACTAAACAAAGGTTTAGCACCTTCTGTTTCTATGGGGATAGACCTGGGACGCCTAGTTTACAGGTGATTTGTGTAACTTTTACCCTTTGCCCTATATTACACATCCTATATGATGTGTAATATACGCAGAATAAAAGGTAACATACTCCTAGCATGCCACACCCCTACCCCAAAAGAGCTCTAATAGTCAAGACTAGGCATCCTTCTTAAGTAGTGTGCCACCATGGCACGAAATACCAATGTAAAAGCCTTTCCTCTCAAGCATCCAGCACATTAGGTAGTGTTCAACTCCAAGAGACTTCCAAGTCAGACACGACCTTAGAGCGAGACAGCAGATAGTAGGACTATCGTAGGTTCAAGACACTTGCGGATGGGAGAAAGTGCCCCCTCTCTCTCTAAAAAAAAAAAAAAAAAAAAAAAAAATTATTGCCAGATTAACTCAAATTTTACTTTATAACCGTAAGGGGAAACAAGGGCTTATTAGCCATGTTGTCCCTAACACATCCTACCAATTACAATCCGGAGAGAGCGTCGCCCAACACATTGTCTTTGCCGGTTATGTGGCATATAGCGAGGTTGTACGGTTGCAACCATATGGTCCAACGCATTAGTTGTGTGTTTTTGTTCTTCAATGAGAATTGTGGTCACTGAAGACGGTGACCACATGTGGTGAACTGCCCAAAAGCACATCAAAATGCTCCAGTGCAAGTATCAAAGCCAGAGCCTCCTTCTCTATGGTGAAATAGAACATTTAATATGCCTAGTATTTTGCCGAGTAGTAAGCCACAGTCTGAAGATCACCCCCTCCAGTAGCTTGGAGTAATATTGCCCCAGTTCCCGAGTCACAAGCGTCAACCTGTAATACAAATGGTTTTGAGAAATCGGGATACAAAATTATGGGAGCAGCGTATAGAAGACGTTTAACATGTTTAAAAGCCTCTTGACAATTTGGGGTCCAGCAAAATTTATATTTGGAACTGGTAAGGGAGATTAGGGGGGCTACAACATCTGCAGAGTTTTTGCAGAAGTTCCTATAAAATCCTATCAGTCCCAAGAACTTTTGTAGGGACTTCTTTTCCCAAGGAATGGGATCATTTTTAATTGCCAAAACTTTGGCAAATTTAGGTGCTACTGAGCCACTACCTATTTTATGACCTAAGAAAGAAATAGTAGATTGGCCTAAAGATGGTTTGCTCAGGTTAATAGTAAGTTGAAACGTTCTGAACCTCTCAAAGAGGGATTTAAGACGGGACAAATGTTGATCCCAGGTATCAGAAACTACAGTATCATCCAGATAAGCCACCGTGCCTTCAAGTCCTTAATTAACCTGATGAATCAATTTTTGGAATGTGCCAGGCGAGTTCCACAATCCGAATCGGGTCACAGTATATTGATTGTGACCTGGAATTACAAAGGCAGAAATCTCCTTCACTTTATATGTTAAAGGTTAATGATAGTAACCTTTAAGGAGATCCAGTCTGGATCCTTTACCCACAAAGTCCACTATATCGCCCAAACCTGGAAAAGGGTAAGCATCTGATACTGTGACCTCGATCACCTCATGGTAGTTGGTACACATCCGGAATCCTCCATCAGGATTCTTAACAAGGATGCACTGTGAACCCCATGGGCTGAACGATTCCTCCAACAATCAAGGTTCTAACAGAAATGCAACTTCCTGCTGACGTAGCCTCTGTTTTCAGGATTAGCTCTGTAGGGAGAGAGTTTAATAAATTAAGCACTTCCCACATCCACATTGTTATAACCAAGGTTGCACTTTTTCGGAACATCCGAAAATACATCGGGATTGGTTTGCAGAAAGGTAGTTAGTGTTTGTACTTGGACTTCAGCAAGTCCCGACATTATGGGGCGAGGATCCTGGAGGATGGCTGGGTTAGGAAGCCTGATTTGAACCTCTAGAATTTTATGCATTGAATCGGGGTCGTTCACAGGGTCGGGGACCGAGGACAAAGTCTTTATTGGGTGGCTCAACAAACAGTTTAATCTGATTAATTTGGTAGCATTTACACGCATTGGGTTTATCAAGAGGTGATACCATGTAGTTTAAATCAGATTTTTTTTATTGCCCTCTTCGGTCCCATAAACCTTGCTTTCAAGGTGTGACCAGGCACAGGTTTCTGGACTAACACCTTGTCTCTTGGGTTAAAGGAGCGAAATTTAGAAGTTTTGTCATACCTCTGTTTCATGTTGTTTTGACCAGCTAACAGGTCACGTGCAGAGCCAGGAATGAATGAGTGTGTGTGGCTGCTTACTTCCTCACCGTAGCTAAAAGTAACAAAGACATGCAGAGGTTTCCTGATGGTCACATAAATATGCAGGTCGCTGAAGGCGAAATAAAAAAAAAAGTGAAGATACTTTAGATTTAGCGTTAAGGAACTCATTCCTGGAAGTAATACGTAAAGAAAATGAACAACCAAACCATTGAAGAACAAGTTTAATGTTGGTTTCTCTTACCTAGTCTGGAGAGGACTAAGTAAAGGTAACTCTAGCAGGAGCTGATATAATAAGTCATGCCAGAGAGTTCAGGAGACACCTGTAACTACACATATGCCTAACAGATGATTATCACTCTGGCCTGTCACATGGTGTTACAGTTGTTAGGAATCTCGTGAATTCTGGAAATGAACATAAAAATAATTATACTATTTTTCCCTTACACTTAACATGAATCTGTAGATGCTTGTCTTCTTAATACGTTGTCAAATGCTATAATCTTCAGATCACTCGTGACTTGACCCAATGTTGACCTCCTGTTCTCCTTTCCTCTTGACTTGTATTCTGCATTTGCTTTGCCTTTCCCGCCGTCTGACTTTTCTCTTCTTTGCTTCCTTTCTTTCCAAGGTGAATAGGCCTATTGCACCTATTTTCTGCCCCCATGGGGACTGGTGTGAGACTCTTGATATATCTCAATCTTCACTGCCTTCAAATCTAACTCGGTCTCATTACTTTATCACTAGACGTGCCCAGCGTGGCCCAGTAGATCAGTGTTTCACTGCTCATGTGTTCTTATATACTAATACTAATGATGCTGCTACTGTTGCAGTTACTTCTACCACCTCAAGCAATACTACTACTGCTACTACCTCATTACTACTATAACTATTTCAGCTACCTTTAATACTACTACTGCCACCACGCAAACCATTACTACTTCCACCACTTCTAATACTACTCCCTCTACTTGCCCCGCCTCTACCGTATTGACTAAGGGTCATCTCTACTATTCTAGCTCAAGTTGTGACTTAAATGGTACATTACACACCGAAACGTCGTCAAAATGTTTCTTACCTAAATGCGGGATTTTGACGAATTGTTCCAGCCATTTTATTGTGATTTTCTGTTCATCTTAATTTCGTGTTGTTCAGAAATAAAGAAAAAATTCTTACAAACACTGATTGTGTGACTGTACCATCATTGTCAGCTAGACCAGATAACTGTATACATACACCCACTTAACGTAAAGACCAGATGAATTACATTTGCTGATATTGTAATATTCACCTCACACTCCTACAGACACTGACTCAAACATTTCCTAGCACAAAAACTAGCACATTCGTCCGTACGTGGAATTATGTTACTTAGCAAATGAAACAGCGCTGATTATATTCACTACAGTTAGTATGTACATGTTCACTAAGCAATAAATTAACATTCAGAGACTGCAGCATCAGTTTTATGCATCATTTTACTATAATCATGGGGAAGCGCTAAACATGTTGGGAGTAATGCAGCGCCTGGGGGGTGAGAGGTAAACGGGTTTGATCACAGGAAATGGGAAGGTAGCCCCAATCCCATAGCTCAAGAGCCCTTCACTAGCATCAGTGTGCGGCCACTAAAGGGATGTGCGTCCTTCATTTAAAACCAAACAAGTCAGTTCAATATTGGGACCCCCGTCAAGGTTCTCTCTCATCGGATGAATCGAAGCTCGACTACACAACAATGGTTAATGAGCCGAATATGGCTGAGCTTAATTTAATTTCAACTTGGCGCAAATAATTGCATTGCATTGCCGCTTCTAAGATAATCCACTGATATTGATATTCAGAAGAATTTTTAAAATATATATATAATATATATATATATATATATATATATATATATATATATATATATATATATATATATATATATATATATATATATATATATATTATTTTTATTAACACATCGGCGGATTCCCACCAAGGTAGGGTGGCCCGAAAAAGAAAAACTTTTATCATTCCCTCCATCAATTGGTTTGCCAGTGGCGTGCTTACACTACAGTTATAAAACTGCAACATTAACACCCCTCCTTCAGAGTGCAGACACTGTACTTCCCATCTCCAGGACTCAAGTCCGGCCTGCCAGTTTCCCTGAATCCCTTCATAAATGTTACTTTGCTCCCACTCCAACAGCACGTCAAATATCACAAACCATTTGTCTCCATTCACTCCTATCAAATACTCTCATGCATGCTTGCTGGAAGTCAAAGCCCCTCGCACACAAAACCTCCTTTACCCCCTCCCTCCAACCTTCCGTAGGCCGATCCCTACCCCGCCTTCCCTCCACTACAGATTTATACACTCTCGAAGTCTTTCTATTTTGTTCCAACCTCCCTACATGTCCGAACCACCCAACAACCCCTCCTCAGCCCTCTGGATAATAGTTTTGGTAATCCCGCACCTACTCCTAATTTTCAAACTACGAATTCTCTGCATTATATTCACACCACACACTGCCCTCAGACATGACATCTCCACTGCCTCCAGCCTTCTCCTCGTTGCAACATTCATCACCCATGCTTCACACCCATACAAGAGTGTTAGTATAACTATACTCAAACATTACCCTCTTTGCCTCCACGGACAAAGTTCTTTGTCTCCACAGACTCCTAAGTGCACCACTTACCCTTTTCCCCTAATCAGTTCTTTGATTCACTTCATACTTCATAGACCCATCTGCTGACATGTCCACTCCTAAATATCTGAATACATTCACTTCCTCCATACTCTCTCTCTCCAATCTGATATAATATCTTTCATCACCTAATCTTTTTGTTATCCTCATCACCTCACTCTTTCCTATATTCACTTTTAATTTTCTTATTTTACATTCCCTACCAAACTCATCCACCAACCTCTGCAACTTCTCTTCAGAATCTCCCAAAAGCACAGTGTCATCAGCAAAGAGCAACTGTGACAGCTTCCACTTTGTGTTAGATTCTTTATCTTTTAACCCCACACCTCTTGCCAAGACCCTCGCATTCACTTCTCTTACAACCCCATCTATAAATATATTGAACACCCACGGTGACATCACACATCCTTGTCTAAGGCCTACTTTTACTGGGAAATAATCTCCCTCTCTCTCCTACGTACTCTAACCTGAGCCTCACTATCCTCATAAAAACTCGTCACTGCTTTCAGTAACCTACCTCCTATTCCATACACCCGCAACATCTGCCACATTGTCCCCCTATCCACCCTGTCATACGCTTTTTCCAAATCCATAAATGCCACAAAATCCTCTTAACCATTATCTAAATACTGTTCACCTATATGTTTCACTGTAAACACTTGGTCTACAACCCCTTTTTCCCTACCTTTCCTAAAGCCTCCTTGTTCATCTGCTATCCTACTCTCCGTCATACTTTTAATTCTTTCAATAATAACTCTACCAGACACTTTACCAGGTATACTCAACAGACTTATTCTCCTCTCTTTTGTCACCTTTGACTTTATACAAAGGAACAATACACGCTCTCTGCCAATCCCTAGGTACCTTACCCTCTTCCATACATTTATTAAATAATAGCACCAACCACTCCAAAATATATCCCCACTTGCTTTTAACATTTCTATTTTAATCCCATCAATCCCAGGTGCCTTACCACTTTCATTCTACCCACTTCCTCACGAACTTCCCCCACACTCACAACTGGCTCTTCCTCACTCCAACAAGATGTTATTCCGCCTTGCCCTATACACGAAATCACAGCTTCTCTATCTTCATCAACATTTAACAATTCCTCAAAATATTCCCTCCATTTTCCCGATACCTCTAACTTTCCATTTAATAACTCTCCTCTCCTATTTTTAACTGTCAAATCCATTCGTTCCCTAGGCTTACTCAACTTATTAATCTCACTCCAAAACTTTTTTCTTATTTTCAACAAAATTCGTTGACAACATCTCTCCCACTCTCTCATTTGCTCTATTTTTACATTGTTTCACCACTCTCTTAACCTCTCTTGTCTCTCCATATACTCTTCCCTCCTTGCATCACTTCTACTTTGTAAGAACCTATCATATGCTAACTTTTTCTCCCTTACTACGGTCTTTACGTCATCATTCCAAGAATCGCTCTTCTTTCCTTCCACACCCACTTTTCTGTAACCACAAACTTTTGCTGAACACTCTAACACTACATTTTTAAACCTACCCCATATATCTTCGACCCCATTGCTTATACTCTCACAAGCCCACCTATCCCCCAATAGTTGTTTATATCTTACCCTAACTGCCTCCTCTTCTAGTTTATAAACCTTCACCTCTCTTTTACTTGCTGCTTCTATTTTCCTTGTATCCCATCTACCTTTTACTCTCACAGTAGCTACAACTAAAAAGTGATATGATATATCTGTGGCCCCTCTATAAACATGTACATCCTGAAGTCTACTCAGCAGTCTCCTATCTACCAATATGTAGTCCAACAAACTACTCTCATTATGCCCTACATAATATCTTGTTTACTTATTTATCCTCTTTTTCTTAAAATATACATTACCTATAACTAAACCTCTTTCTATACAAAGTTCAATTAAAGGGCTCCCATTATCATTTACACCTGGCACCCCAAACTTACCTACACACCCTCTCTAAATGTTTCTCCTACTTTAGCATTAATGTTCCCTACCACAATTACTCTCTCACTTGGTTCAAAAGTTCCTATACATTCGCTTAACATCTCCCAAAATCTTTCTCTCTCTCCTCTACACTCCTCTCTTCTCCAGGTACATACACGCTTATTATGACCCACTTTTCACATCCGACCTTATTTTAATCCACATAATCCTTGAATTTATACATGCCTGTGTAGTGTGACCTAAGTGTAAGTAGAAGTAGCAGGATATAACTGTTACCAGCGTGTTTAAGAGACAGAAAAACGACACTAGCAATCCTACCGTCATGTAAAACTATTGCAGGTTTCTGTTTCACACTCACTTGGCAGGACGATAGTACCTCCCTGGGTGGTTGCTGTTTACCAACCTACTACCTGTAGATAAATGGTTCAGAGAACCGACAAGTTGATAAATTAGACACATATGCAACACTTGGGTATCTTTATTGAGGAAACGTTTCGCCACACAGTGGCTTCATCAGTCCAATACAAAATAGAAAGTTGTAAGGAGAGGAGGAGTTTGAGGTAATCAGTCCCTCAGCCTGGAGTCGATGTGTTCAGTCCATCAATCTGGTAGTAAGTACAGCATAGGGCAAAAGAAGTTGCTTATATACTGTAGACAGGTGAGGCGAAGCAGGAGGAGGCGGGGTCATAATGGTACCATCCACTAGTCGAAGTAGGTCCTCGTCCAAACGTTGGACAAGTGTTGAAGAATTCGTTTGTATCAAGATCCCAAGATGTTGCTGTGTCAGACACATATGCAACACTTGGGTATCTTTATTGAGGAAACGTTTCGCCACACAGTGGCTTCATCAGTCCAATACAAAGTATTGTCGGTTCTCTGAACCATTCATCTACATCCTGTCTGACACAACAACATCTTAGGATCTTGATACAAACGAATTCTTTAACACTTGTCCAACCTTTGGACGAGAACCTACTTCGACTAGTGGATGGTACCACTATGACCCCGCCTCCTCCTGCTTCGCCTCACCTGTCTACAGTATATAAGCAACTTCTTTTGCCCTATGCTGTACTTACTACAAGATTGATGGACTGAACACATTGATTACCTCAAACTTATCCTCTCCTTACAACTTTCTACTTTGTATTGGACTGATGAAGCCACTGTGTGGCGAAACGTTTCCTCAATAAAGATACCCAAGTGTTGCATATGTGTCTAAATTATCTACCTGTTACCTACTCTATATATATATATATATATATATATATATATATATATATATATATATATATATATATATATATATATATATATATATATATATATATATATATATATATATATATATATATATATATATATATATATATATATATATATATGTCGTGCCGATTAGGTAAAACTGGTCAATTAGCAAGAACTCATCTAAAATTAAGTCCTTTCTAAAATTTTCTCTTATACGTTTAAAGATATATTTTTTTCATTTATGTTAATGTAAGAATTCATAATTTTGTACCAAGAGAAACTTTGAAAACCTACCTAACCTTATTACAACAAGCGCAATTTAATTTAGCCTAACCCAACTAAATATATTTTAGATACGTTAACATTAAATTAATAATAAACAAACACAATGAAATATATTTTTTCGTTATGTTCAGAATGATTTTGGCGAAATTATTGCATACACAAATTTTCACTTGTCTTATATGGCAAGTGAGCGTTGCTATTTAAGCCAAAATCGCAAGTTTTACCTAATCGGCACGACTATATATATATATATATATATATATATATATATATATATATATATATATATATATATATATATATATATATATATATATATATATATATATATATATATGCAAGACAACCACTATGAAAAAATAGAGGAATTCCAAGCGCTTTCGTGACTGCTCACATTATCAAGGAACTATAAAAGTGTAGCAGTGTAGAGAAAGTGTAGCAGTGTAGGGTAAGTGTAGTAGTGTAGGGTAAGTGTAGTAGTGTAGGGTAAGTGTAGTAGTGTAGGGTAAGTGTAGCAGTGTAGGGTAAGTGTAGCAGTGTAGGGTAAGTGTAGTAGTGTAGGGTAAGTGTAGCAGTGTAGGGTAAGTGTAGTAGTGTAGGGTAAGTGTAGTAGTGTAGGGTAAGTGTAGTAGTGTAGGGTAAGTGTAGTAGTGTAGGGTAAGTGTAGCAGTGTAGGGTAAGTAGAGTGTAGGGTAAGTGTAGCAGTGTAGGTAAGTGTAGTAGTGTAGGGTAAGTGTAGCAGTGTAGGGTAAGTGTAGTAGTGTAGGGTAAGTGTAGAGTGTAGGGTAAGTGTAGTAGTGTAGGGTAAGTGTAGCAGTGTAGGTTGTAGAGTGTAGGGAAGTGAGTGTAGAGGTAAGTGTAGTAGTGTAGGGTAGTGTAGAGTGTGGGTAAGTGTAGTAGTGTAGGGTAAGTGTAGCAGTGTAGGGTAAGTGTAGCAGTGTAGGGTAATGTAAGTGTAGTAAGGTGCAGTGTAGGGTAAGTGTAGTAGTGTAGGGTAAGTGTAGTAGTAGGTAGTGTAGAGTGTAGGGTAAGTGTAGCAGTGTAGGGTAAGTGTAGTAGTGTAGGGTAAGTGTAGTAGTGTAGGGTAAGTGTAGCAGTGTAGGGTAAGTGTAGTAGTGTAGGGTAAGTGTAGCAGTGTAGGGTAAGTGTAGTAGTGTAGGGTAAGTGTAGCAGTGTAGGGTAAGTGTAGCAGTGTAGGGTAAGTGTAGCAGTGTAGGGTAAGTGTAGTAGTGTAGGGTAAGTGTAGTAGTGTAGGGTAAGTGTAGCAGTGTAGGGTAAGTGTAGCAGTGTAGGGTAAGTGTAGCAGTGTAGGGTAAGTGTAGCAGTGTAGGGTAAGTGTAGCAGTGTAGGTTAAGTGTAGCAGTGTAGGGTAAGTGTAGCAGTGTAGGGTAAGTGTAGCAGTGTAGGGTAAGTGTAGTAGTGTAGGGTAAGTGTAGCAGTGTAGGGTAAGTGTAGCAGTGTAGGGTAAGTGTAGCAGTGTAGGGTAAGTGTAGCAGTGTAGGGTAAGTGTAGCAGTGTAGGGTAAGTGTAGCAGTGTAGGGTAAGTGTAGCAGTGTAGGGTAAGTGTAGTAGTGTAGGGTAAGTGTAGTAGTGTAGGGTAAGTGTAGCAGTGTAGGGTAAGTGAGCAGTGTAGGGTAAGTGTAGCAGTGTAGGGTAAGTGTAGTGTGTAGGGTAAGTGTAGCAGTGTAGGGTAAGTGTAGTAGTGTAGGGTAAGTGTAGCAGTGTAGGGTAAGTGTAGCAGTGTAGGGTAAGTGTAGCAGTGTAGGGTAAGTGTAGCAGTGTAGGGTAGGCAGTGTAGGTAAGGCAGTGTAGGGTAAGTGTAGCAGTGTAGGGTAAGTGAGCAGTGTAGGGTAAGTGTAGCAGTGTAGGGTAAGTGTAGCAGTGTAGGGTAAGTGTAGCAGTGTAGGGTAAGTGTAGCAGTGTAGGGTAAGTGTAGCAGTGTAGGGTAAGTGTAGCAGTGTAGGGTAAGTGTAGCAGTGTAGGGTAAGTGTGAGTGTAGGGTAAGTGTAGCAGTGTAGGGTAAGTGTAGCAGTGTAGGGTAAGTGTAGCAGTGTAGGTAAGTGCTAGCAGTGTAGGGTAAGTGTAGCAGTGTAGGTAAGTGTAGCAGTGTAGGGTAAGTGTAGCAGTGTAGGGTAAGTGTAGCAGTGTAGGGTAAGTGTAGCAGTGTAGGGTAAGTGTAGCAGTGTAGGGTAAGTGTAGCAGTGTAGGGTAAGTGTAGCAGTGTAGGGTAAGTGTAGCAGTGTAGGGTAAGTGTAGTAGTGTAGGGTAAGTGTAGTAGTGTAAGGTAAGTGTAGCAGTGTAGGGTAAGTGTAGCAGTGTAGGGTAAGTGTAGCAGTGTAGGGTTGTTCCGGGATGGGTCAGTGTCGAGTCAAACTCATTATAGAAACAGTACTCACTGTGCCATCAGGGTCAGTATATGGTCAAGGGCATTGTAGATTCAGTGTAGCATCATTGTAGGACCAGGGTCAGTGTAGACTTAAGGACAATGTAGGCTCAGAGTCAGTGAAGAGTCGATGTCAAGTAAAGGCCACTGTAGGGCCAGGGTCACCATAGAGTCAAGGTCAGCACTGGATGGTTATCGGAGCTGGTTTTGTGTCGGTGTAGGGTCAGGGTCATTGTAGAATAAGAGTTGCTAAGGTCAGGGTCGCTGTAGGGTCAGAGTTACTGTAGGGTCAATATCACTGTAGGGTCATGACCAGCATAATATCAGTAGTCACTGTAGGATCAAGGTTACTGCAAAGTCAGGGGTCATTGCAAGGTCAGGGTCACTATAGGGTCAAGACTAACATAAGATCAGGAATCACTGCAAGTGTGGAGGAATGTGCTCCTACGATATAATGAACTGTATTGCTAATACTTAGCTTATTGATGAATCCAAGAAGTCGCAGCCATCCTCGACTCCTTCACAGAGGATACATTCATGGACTCATTCTCCACCGGGCTGTATGGTAAAAATTACACGTGGTTATAAAATATATTGCCCCAAAGGAACGTATGCTCATTAACTCCAGACTGAATTAACACTCACGTGTTTGGACTTAAAAGTCCACGCATAACCGCCGTCAATACGTAAATTTTGATGCTCTTGACCTACAAGAACTGTGCAGTCCCCTGCCTGACAAGAACATAAAAACCTACCTTGCTCGTGTAACGTGAGCGATGGTGTTAGCTCCACCATATACGGCGGAAATGCTGTCTTGATTGTAGAATGCCGCTGATGAGTCACCGTCTTGTTTCGATGGAGTTCACTTGCGATTGTCTCTACGTTTGTCTTTTAGCAGTAATAAGAAGCTGCGCACACTTCTGAATATACCACGATGTTATTCACTAAACGCGCTGGAACAGAGTTCTCATCATATTTCCCGACGTTAGTGGAGATTAAATTAGCGCACCGACGTCCACGACTAATGTCTTTGTTGAGTTACGTCGCCTCGCTCCGTATGACCCCTCACGTCGTATGACCTCTTCGGAGCCCGGATTCAATTTGACTCCTCGTGGTGCCTCGTGGCACCGCGGGGCTTGGCATGCTGATATCAGCACAATTTCAACAATTGCTACATGTTGCTACAAGTGGCAATTAAAATGTTTGTGTTCTCTAAATACTTTAATCACTGGAACACATGATTGTATATTCAAGTGTAGAAACTAATACAACAGTTTACTCTAATTTTCCTGTTACGGCAAAGAGTTACATTTATCTCAAATGTCTATTAACTTACATATACACTCGCTGCTACTTGGTCAGACAACACGTGACTCACTGTGGTCAGTACATCTGGTCTGTATTAATTTGCTTTTCTCAGCCAGACGCGCCTCGTCTGGCCCTTTCCTAAGGGCGGAAAGGGTAGGGGCCCTGTGGAGAATTTTCTATACAGCAAGGTCAGGGTCACTGTATGATCAGGCTCACTGTAGAGCCAGGGTTATTGGAGGGTCAGGGTCACTGTAAGGCGAGGGTATTTGTAGATTCAGGGTCATTGTAGGGTCAGGGTCACTGTAGAGTCCGTCGCTGAAAGGTCAGGGTCTTTGTAGTATTAGGTTATCTGTAAAGTCAGGATCAGCACAAGCATAGGGTCTGGGGATCAGGAAAGGATCAGGGGAATGTCAGGGAAGGATCAGGGTAGGATAAGAGTAGGATCAGAGTAGGATCAGGGGAGGATCAGGGTAATGTCGCGGTATTGTTTTATGTAAATTATTTTATGTTCAGTGACAACTGCAGATATTGGGTTTAGGATAGTATTGAACTAGGGTCACTGTAGGGCAATGAGTAGTGTAGGGCCAGCAGCAGCATCGGAAAGGGTCAGTGTTTAGCCAGTTCCAATGTTAGGCCCTGGTCAGTGTTAGGCCAGGGTCGGTGTTGTGCCTGGGTCGGTGTTAGGCCAGGATCGGTGTTGGGCCAGGGTCAGTGTTGGACAAGGGTCAAAGTTGGGCCAGGGTCAATGTTGGACCAAGGTCAGTGTTGGGCCAGGGTCAGTGATGGGCCAGTTTTGGTGTTGGGCCTGTTTTGGTGTTGGACCAGTTTTGGTGTTGGACCAGTTTTGGTGTTGGCCAGGGTCGGTGTTGGGCCAGGGTCGGTGTTGGGCCAGGGTCAGTGTTAGGCCAGGGTCAGTGTTGGGCCAGGGTCAGTGTTGGGCAAAGGTCAGTGTTGGGCCAAGGTCAGTGTTGGGCCAAGGTCAGTGTTGGGCCAAGGTCAGTGTTGGGCCAAGGTCAGTGTTGGGCCAAGGTCAGTGTTGGGCCAAGGTCAGTGTTGGGCCAAGGTCAGTGTTGGGCCAGAGTCACTGCAGGGTCATTGAATGCCATAGTCAGTTTAGGACCAATTTAGAGGCTTATGTTTAGAGTTAGCTTAGGTTAGGTATCAGAGTAGGGTCTCCTTGGGGACAATGCAGGGTCTGTGTAGGGTCAGGGGGCGTAATGACAGGGCCAATCTAGCAGTATATGGTAAAGGTCATTTGATAGTATAGGGTATAGTATGGTCATTTTAGAGTTAAGGGCATATAGGGTTCAGCTTAATGCCAGTGTAGAGTCAGTGTAAGGGCAAATTCAAGGATAGGTTATGGTCATTGTAGGATCTATCAATGAAGAATCAGGATCAATATAAGAATAGATTGAAATCTAGGTCAATGCAGGATTAAGGACAGTGCAGTGTCAGTGTGGGGTTAGGGTCAGTATAGAGTAAGAATCAGTGTAATTTGAATAGTGTCAGAATTTGGACGGCTAAGGTCAGGATAGGATTAAGGTCAATGGGGATAGAATCAGTGTATGACCAGCTTAAATCAATACAGAGACAGGATGAATGAAGGAGCAGTGTAGAGTCATAAAGTAAGGTCAGTGTCAGGATAAGGATAGTGAAACTTATTTGATTAAATGAACAAAAGGTTGTGCGTATGCAAGCTGGGGTATCCAGAATGTTTAAAGATTGGTTGATTGGTTGGTAGACTGCAACCGCCCAGGGAGGTACTACGGTCCTGCCAAGTGAGTGTAAAACGAAAGCCTGTAATTGTTTTACATGATGGTAGGATTGCTGGTGTCTTTTTTCTGTCTCATAAACATGCAAGATTTCAGGTACATCTTGCTACTTCTACTTACACTTAGGTCACATTACACATGCACGTACACGTTTATGTATATACACTCATCTGAGTTTTTTATATTTTATCTTAATAGTTCTTGTTCTTATTACATTTCCTTTCATATCCATGGGGAAGTGGAGTAAGAATCTCTCCTCCGTAAGCCATGTGTGTTGTAAAAGTCAACTAAAATTCCGAGAACAATGGGCTAGTAACCTCTTTTCCCGTATAACTTACTAAAAACAAAAAGAAGAGTGAAACAAAGCTGAAGAGGGTAGGAGAGTTTCAGTGGGGAGAAATAAATGGGATTAGGTCAGGGGTTTCAAACAGAGTTAGAACTAAAGAAAGAGTTGCAACAATGTTGAAGGATAAGTTATGGCAGGAAAAGAGGGAATATAAATGTATCAATTCAAGGATTATATGGTGTAAAATATGGGTTGGATGTGAAAAGTAGGTTATAGAAAGTGTTTATGCACCTGGAGAAGAAAGAAGTGTAGAGGAGAGAGAGAGAGATTTTGGGAAATGTTGAGTGAGTGTGTGGGGAGTTTTGAACCAAGTGAGAGAGTACTTGTGGTTGGGATCTCAATGCTAAAGTGGGTAAAAATGTAGTGGAGGGAGTACTAGGTAACT
The DNA here is from genome assembly GCA_009830355.1 of Cherax destructor. Classification (NCBI taxonomy): domain Eukaryota; kingdom Metazoa; phylum Arthropoda; class Malacostraca; order Decapoda; family Parastacidae; genus Cherax; species Cherax destructor. Next base: position 6,713 of record WNWK01008864.1, on the reverse strand, counting down.
TTGGGGTGCCAGGGGTAAATTGAGCTATGTGTAGAAAGAGGTTTGGTAATAAGTAATACATATTATATGAAAAAGAGGATAAATAAGTATACAAGGTATGATATAGCACGTAATGAAAGTAGTTTGTTAGATTATGTATTTGTGAATAAAAGGTTGATGGGTAGGCTTCAGGATGTACATGTTTATAGAAGGGCAATGGATAAATTGGATCATTATTTAGTTGTAGCTACAGTTAGAGTAAGAGGGAGATGGGACATAGGGAAAATGGCAACAGCAAGTAAGAGAGAGGTGAAAGTGTATAAACTAAGGGAGGAGAAAGTTAGGGTGAGATATAAGGAACTATTGGAAGAAAGGTGGGTAAATGCAAGTATGAATAGTGAGGGGATTGAAGAGGGTTGGGATAGTTTTAAAAATGCAGTATTAGAATGTGGGGCAGAAGTTTGTGGTTATAGGAGCGTGGGTGCAGGAGGAAAGAGGAGTGATTGGTGGAATAATGAAGTAAAGGGTGTGATAAAAGAGAAAAAGGTAGCTTATGAGAGGTTTTTACAAAACAGACTTGTTTTAAGAAGAGTAGAGTATATGGAAAGTAAAAGAAAGGTGAAGAGAGTGGCTAGAGAGTGCAAAAGGAGAGCAGATGAAAGAGTGGGAGAGGCACTGTCAAGTAATTTTGTTGAAAATAAGGAAAATTTTTGGAGTGAGATAAACAAGTTAAGAAAGCCTAGGAACGAATGCATTTGTCGGTTAAAAACAGAGTATGGGAGTTAGTAGATGGGGAGCTGGAGGTATTGCGTAGATGGCGGGAATATTTTGAGGAACTTTTAAATGTCGATGAAGAAAGGGAGGCGGTAATTTAATGCACTGGTCAGGGAGGTATAACATCTTTTAGGAGTGAGGAAGAGCAGGATGTGAGTGTGGGTGAGGTGCGTGAGGCATTACGCAGAATGAAAGGGGGCAAAGCAGCTGGAACTGACGGGATCATGACAGAAATGTTAAAAGCAGGTGGGAGATATTGTGTTGGAGTGGTTGGTATTTTTGTTTAATAAATGTATGAAAGAGGGGAAGGTACCTAAAGATTGGCAGAGAGCGTGTATAGTTCCTTTATATAAAGAGAAGGGTGGCAAAAGAGATTGTAAAAATTATAGGGGAATAAGTTTACTGAGTATACCAGGTAAAGTGTACGGTAGGGTTATTATTGAAAGAATTAGAGGTAAGACAGAGAGTAGGATTGCAGATGAGCAAGGGGGTTTTAGAGTGGGTAGGGGATGTGTAGATCAAATGTTTACATTGAAGCATATATGTAAACAGTATTTAGATAAAGGTAGGGAAGTTTTCATAGCATTTATGGATTTAGAAAAAGCATATGATAGTGAATAGGGGAGCAATGTGGCAGATGTTGCAAATGTATGGAATAGGTAGTAAGTTACTGAATGCTATAAAGAGTTTTCATGAGGATAGTGAGGCTCAGGTTAGGGTGTGTAGGAGAGAAAGATTACTTCCCGGTAAAAGTAGGTCTTAGACAGGGATGTGGGATGTCACCATGGTTGTTTAATATATTTATAGATGGGGTTGTAAAAGAAGTGAATGCTACGGTGTTGGGGAAAAGAATGGGATTAAATTATGGGGAATCAAGTACAAAATAGGAGTTCACACAGTTACTTTTTGCTGATGATACTGTGCTTATGGGAGACTCTAAAGAAAAGTTGCAAAGGTTAGTGGACGAGTTTGGAAGGGTGTGTAAAGGTAGAAAGTTGAAAGTGAACATAGATAAGAGTAAGGTGATGAGGGTATCAAACGATTTTGATAAAGAAAAATTGGATATCACATTGGAGAGAGGGATTATGGAAGAAGTGAATGTTTTCATATATTTGGGAGTTGACTTGTCAGCGGATGGGTATATGAAGGATGAGGTTAACCATAGAATTGATGAAGAAAAAAAGGTGAGTGGTGCGTTGAGGTATCTGTGGAGACAAAAAACGTTATCTATGGAGGCAAAGAAGGGAATGTATGAAAGTGTAGTTGTACCAGCACTCTTATATGGGTGTGAAGCTTGGGTTATATATGCTGCAGCGAGGAGGAGGCTGGAGGCAGTGGAGATGTCCTGTCTAAGGGCAATGTGTGGTGTAAATATTATGCAGAAAATTAGGAGTGTGGGAACTAGGAGGAGGTGTGGAGTTACTAAAAGTATTTGTCAGAGGGCTGAAGAGGGGTTGTTGAGGTGGGTTGGTCATTTAGAGAGAATGGATCAAAGTAGAATAACTTGGAGAGCGTATAAATCTGAAGGGGAAGGAAGGAGAGGTAGGGGTCGTCCTCGAGAAGATTGGAGGGAGGGGGTAAAGGAGGTTTTGTGGGCGAGAGGCTTGGACTTCCAGCAAGCGTGTGTGAGCGTGTTAGATAGGAGTGAATGGAGACGAATGGTTTTTGGGACCTGACGAGCTGTTGGAGTGTGAGAAGGGTTATATTTAGTGAAGGGATTCAGGGTAATCCGGTTATTATAGATTTAGCCGGACTTGAATCCTGGAAATGGGAAGTACAATGCCTGCACTTTAAAGGAGGGGTCTGGGATAGTGACAGTTTGGAGGGACTATTCTAAACTGTCGTATCTGAGTGCCTCTGCAAAGACTGATTATGTATGAGTGATGTGAAAGTGTTGAATGATGATGAAAATATTTTCTTTTTGGGGATTTTCTTTCTATTTGGGTCATCCTGCCTCGGTGGGAGACGGCCGACTTGTTGAAAAAAAAAAAAAAAAAATATATATATATATACCCTCACACAACCTATGTTTGATGAGGACAGTCTACGCAAGAGATGACTTATTACTGCTGAATGAGTGCGGGGTTTCCCATTACGACCAGGAGTCCAAACATTAGAGGATGAATGGAAAGCGCTCAGGCTCTCCACGGTTCAAGGAGTTAATTGTTGTGTGTAGATTAGTCACAACTAAAGCGAACGTTGTTCATTCCTACCACATGGCGGGAATGAGTGTTATGGAAAGGGGTTAATAAGTGTTTTCAGGTGAACAGGTGGAATTCACGGACTCCAAGTCTCTACCGCAGATTGAAATTTAATCAGATTATATTGCCTATTTATATCCATGATATTTTTACAATAACATGAAAAATTATAGATGAAAAACACACAATAAAGGTAATAGCATTCCATCATATTACATGACTTACTCACTTGGAATAAGTATATACGTGTGTGCGTGTGTTAGTTAGTTAGTTACCATTTTGTCCTAGGCATATGTCGATTAGACACTAGGCCTGTTGTATGTGTGTGTGTGTGTGTGTGTGTGTGTGTGTGTGTGTGTGTGTGTGTGTGTGTGTGTGTGTGTGTAGTGAAACACGTCGAAATATTTCCGCCCCGCCGGGAATCGAATCCGGGCCCTCCGTGCGTGAAGCGAGAGCTTTAGTGTGTGTGTGTACTCACCTAATTGTACTCACCTAATTGTGGTTGCAGAGGTCGAGACTCAGCTCCTGGCCCCGTGTGTGTGGAGAACAGGCGAAATATTCACAAACACTAATCTCAGATCGAAGGAGACTCGAACCTACGAACCTTGGAACAAGATACGTGCTCTACCACCGTAACAATGATTTTAAATTTAATTAAAATTTACAGAAAACATACAAATAACTGTTCCTATGTACACTATTATTCTTCACATCAAGATAGAGAGTTAAACTGTCGGTTTTATCATCAATGTTTTTGAGAGCTTTACGTATTTGCAGTCCAGAGTTCATAGATGAAGAAATTTCTAAAATTCATGAAATAGCTAATGATCTAAAATACCCAAGAAACGTAATTGATAAATCCTTTAAAATTGCCAGAAATACATTTTACAATCCAAAAAGGGACAACTAACCTTATTTAACTTAAAATATGTTGGTTCTCCCTTACCATGAAAACTTGGTTGATATGCCTTCCTTTCTTAATTAAGAGTTTTAATATCAAAGTTGTATTTAAAAATCTTGATACAGAAAAAAAACTTTTGATAAAATATTCCCCCCAAAATGCTGACGGATGTGTCTATAAGATTCCTTGTAAAATATGCGATAAAGTTTATCACGATCATACTGGTAAAAGTCTTGAACTAAGATTAAAAGAACATAAAAATAGCATTAGAACTGGACAAGAATCTAATGCTCTATTATCATGAGAGATTTTAACCATCCAATTGATTTTCAAAAGGCTGAGAAAGTTATATCAAGCA
>WNWK01008863.1:0-81186 GCA_009830355.1 Cherax destructor | reverse complement strand
GACTCCAGGAATTCAGAATAGGAGGTATACCAACAAGTGCTGGATGAAATACACACAACCGAGGAGGAGGTGAAGAAGCTGCTATGTGAACTCGATACCACAAAAGCGGTGGGACCGGACAACATTTCTCCGTGGGTCCTTAGAGAGGGAGCAGAGATGTTGTGTGTGCCACTAACACAAATTTTCAACACATCCATTGAAACTGGGCAACTACCTGAGGCGTGGAAGATGGCAAATGTAGTCCCAATTTTTAAGAAAGGAGACAGACACGAGGCATTAAACTACAGACCTGTGTCACTGACGTGTTTAGTATGCAAAGTCATGGAGAAGATCATCAGGTGGAGAGTGGTGGAGCACCTAGAAAGACACAAGCTTATAAACGACAACCAGCAAGGTTTCAGGGAAGGAAAATCCTGTGTCACAAACCTACTGGAGTTTTATGACAAGGTAACAGAAGTAAGACACGAGAGAGAGGGGTGGATAGACTGGATTTTTTTGGACTGCAAGAAGGCGTTCGACACAGTTCCTTACAAGAGGTTAATGCAAAAGCTAGAGGATCATGCACACGTAACAGGAAAAGCACTGCAATGGATCAGAAAATATCTGACAGGGAGGCAACAACGAGTCATGGTACGTGACGAGGTGTCAGAGTGGGCACCTGTGACGAGTGGAGTTCCACAAGGGTCAGTCCTAGGACCTGTACTGTTTTTGGTATATGTGAATGACATAACGGAAGTGTCCCTGTTTGCAGATGATGTGAAGTTAATGAGAAGAATCAAATCAGTCGAGGATCAGGCAGAACTACAAAGAGACCTGGACAGGCTACAAGCCTGGTCCAGTAACTGGCTCCTTGAATTTAACCCTGCCAAATGTAAAGTCATGAATATCGGGGAAGGGCAAAGAAGACCGCAGACAGAGTATAGTCTAAGTGGCCAAAGACTACAAACCTCACTCAAAGAAAAAGATCTTTGGGTGAGTATAATACCTAGCACATCTCCTGAGGCACACATCAATCAGATAACTGCTGCAGCATACGGGCGGCTGGCAAACCTAAGAATAGCGTTCCAATACCTCACTAAGGAATCATTCAAGACTCTGTACACCATATACGTCAGGCCCATACTGGAGTATGCAGCACCAGTTTGGAACCCACACCTGGTCAAGCACGTCGGGAAATTAGAGAAAGTGCAAAGGTTTGCAACAAGACTAGTCCCAAAGCTAAGGGGATTGTCCTACGAAGAAAGGTAAAGGGAAATCGGCCTGACGACACTAGAGGACAGGAGGGTTAGGGGAGACATGATAACGACATATAAAATACTGCGAGGAATAGATAAGGTGGACAGAGACAAGATGTTCCAGAGAGGGGACACAGAAACAAGGGGTCACAATTGGAAGTTGAAGACTCCTATGAGTCAAAGGGATGTTAGGAAGTATTTCTTCAGTCATAGAGTTGTCAGGAAGTGGAATAGCCTAGAAAGTGACATAGTGGAGGCAGGAACCATACATAGTTTTAAGACGAGGTTTGATAAAGCTCATGGAGCAGGGAGAAAGAAGACCTAGTAGCAATCAGTGAAGAGACGGGGCCAGGAGCTATGAATCGACCCCTGCAACCACAAATAGGTGAGTACACACACACACGCACGCACGCACGCGCGCGCGCGAAGAGGGGTGGGTTTACAGTGTTGTACATAAAACAAGACGCAACACAGGAGTGCGAAAAGAGCAAAAGAGAGCAGTAATTGAGGAACCTGTGCAGAGAGTAACTTTGATGACAACAACACTGACTGTGTGTGGGGGGGGGGACTGGGAAGCTGTGCAGAGAGCAACTTTGATGACGACAACACTGACTGTGTGTGTGTGGGGGGGACTGGGAAGCTGTGCAGAGAGCAACTTTGATGACAACAACACTGACTGTGTGTGTGGGGGACTGGGAAGCTGTGCAGAGAGCAACTTTGATGACAACAACACTGACTGTGTGGGGGACTGGGAAGCTGTGCAGAGAGTAACTTTGATGACAACATCACTGACTGTGTGTGGGGGACTGGGAAGCTGTGCAGAGATTAACTTTGATGACAACAACACTGAATGTGTGTGGGGAGACTGGGAAGCTGTGCAGAGATTAACTTTGATGACAACAACACTGACTGTGTGTGTGGGGGGGGCACTGGGAAGCTGTGCAGAGAGCAACTTTGATGACAACACTGACTGTGTGTGTGGGGAACTGGGAAGCTGTGCAGAGATTAACTTTGATGACAACAACACTGACTGTGTGTGTGGGGGAACTGGGAAGCTGTGCAGTGAGCAACTTTGATGACAACACTGACTGTGTGTGGGGACTGGGAAGCTGTGCAGTGAGCAACTTTGATGACAACACTGACTGTGGGGGAACTGGGAAGCTGTGCAGAGAGCAACTTTGATGACAACAACACTGACTGTGTGTGGGGGACTGGAAAGCTGTGCATTGAGCAACTTTGATGACAACAACACTGACTGTGTGGGGACTGGAAGCTGTGCAGAGAGTAACTTTGATGACAACAACACTGACTGTGTGGGGAGGGACTGGGAAGCTGTGCAGTGAGCAACTTGATGACAACAACACTGACTGTGTGGGGGACTGGGAAGCTGTGCAGTGAGCAACTTTGATGACAACACTGACTGTGGGGAGGGAACTGGGAAGCTGTGCAGAGAGCAACTTTGATGACAACAACACTGACTGTGTGGGGGACTGGGAAGCTGTGCAGTGAGCAACTTTGATGACAACACTGACTGTGGGGAGGGAACTGGGAAGCTGTGCAGAGAGCAACTTTGATGACAACAACACTGACTGTGTGGGGGGGACTGGGAAGCTGTGCAGTGAGCAACTTTGATGACAACAACACTGACTGTGGGGGGACTGGAAGCTGTGCAAGAGTAACTTTGATGACAACAACACTGACTGTGTGTGGGGGACTGGGAAGCTGTGCAGTGAGCAACTTTGATGACAACTACACTGACTGTGTGGGGGACTGGGAAGCTGTGCAGAGACAACTTTGATGACAACAACACTGACTGTGTGGGGGGACTGGGAAGCTGTGCAGAGAAACTTTGATGACAACAACACTGACTGTGTGTGTGGGGGACTGGGAAGCTGTGCAGAGAGAACTTTGATGACAACAACACTGACTGTGTGGGGGGGACTGGGAAGCTGTGCAGTGAACAACTTTGATGACAACACACTGACTGTGTGGGGGTGGACTGGGAAGCTGTGCAGTGAACAACTTTGATGACAACTACACTGACTGTGTGGGGGACTGGGAAGCTGTGCAGAGACAACTTTGATGACAACACACTGACTGTGTGGGGGGGAAGCTGTGCAGAGAACTGTGACAACAACACTGACTGTGTGGGGACGGAAGCGTGCAGGAGACTAGACAACACACTGGCTGTGTGTGGGGACTGGGAAGCTGTGCAGAGAGTAACTTTGATGACAACAACACTGACTGTGTGGGGGGAACTGGGAAGCTGTGCAGAGAGTAACTTTGATGACAACAACACTGACTGTGTGGGGGAGGGGACTGGGAAGCTGTGCAGTGAGCAACTTTGATGACAACAACACTGACTGTGTGTGGGGAAGCTGGGAAGCTGTGCAGAGGTAACTTTGATGACAACAACACTGACTGTGTGTGGGGGGACTGGGAAGCTGTGCAGTGAGTAACTTTGATGACAACAACACTGACTGTGTATGGGGGACTGGAAGCTGTGCAGGAGTAACTTGATGACAACAACACTGACTGTGTATGGGGGACTGAGAAGCTGTGCAGTGAGCAATTTTGATGAAACAACACTGACTGTGTTGGGGGACTGGGAAGCTGTGCAGTGAGCAACTTTGATGACAACAACACTGACTGTGTGGGGGGACTGAGAAGCTGTGCAGTGAGCAATTTGATGAAACAACACTGACTGTGTGTGGGGACTGGGAAGCTGTGCAGTGAGCAACTTTGATGACAACAATACTGACTGTGGGGGACTTGGAAGCTGTGCAGAGAGCAACTTTGATGACAACAACACTGACTGTGTGGTGGGGACTGGAAGCTGTGCAGTGAGCAACTTTGATGACAACAACACTGACTGTGTGTTTGTGGGGACTGGGAAGCTGTGCAGAGAGCAACTTTGATGACAACAAAACTGACTGTGTGTGGGGGGACTGGGAAGCTGTGCAGAGAGCAACTTTGATGATAACAACACTGACTGTGTGTGTGGGGGGGACTGGGAAGCTGTGCAGAGAGTAACTTTGATGACAACAACACTGACTGTGTGTGTTTGGGGGACTGGGAAGCTGTGCAGAGAGCAACTTTGATGACAACAACACTGACTGTGTGTGGGGGACTGGGAAGCTGTGCAGAGAGCAACTTTGATGACAACAACACTGACTGTGTGTGTGGGGGACTGGGAAGCTGTGCAGAGAGCAACTTTGATGACAACAACACTGACTGTATGTGTGTGGGGGACTGGGAAGCTGTGCAGAGAGTAACTTTGATGACAACAACACTGACTGTGTGGGGGGGGGGACTGGGAAGCTCAGAGCTAAAATTCCTGACAGTAAGAAACAGATAAGTCTGAAGGAGGAAGGCGAACTATAACAAAGTATGACAAAGAACACATGCAAAGAAACTAAAAAAAGTTTCTTTGCGGAATCAGGGAAGATAACAGGAGGGAAAGAGAAGTAAGAGCACCAAAGATTAGAATATATTATAACAACAGAATGTTAAAGAATCCTGAAGATATAAATAGAACTAGACAGACTTAATGTTAAGGGAAGGAAGATAGGAAGTTTACCAGTACTTATTAAGAATATACAAGAGTTGATGGAATCAGTGTATCTACCAAGCAGCTACAAACTACAAATGTAATTCCAGTATACAAGAAGAGAGAAAGAAAAGAAGCACTAGTGTAGTGCCACCATTCTGGCTAAGTTGATGGAAAATATAATAAGCACCTTGCAAGAAAGAAACAACTATATGACACTCAGTGCGGACTTAGAGATGCCACATATTAACAATCTCGCTTTTATAACAAAGCTACAGAAAAAAATAAATGATTCTGTAAAATATTTTTCTGGACTATGAGAAAGTATTTATCCGAGTATCACACAGAAGACTATCATGCACACTGGAATACCAGGCAGGGCAGGTAACACAGAAGACTATCATGCACACTGGAGTACCAGGCAGGTCAGGTAACACAGAAGACTATCATGCACACTGGAGTACCAGGCAGGGCAGGTAACACAGAAGACTATCATGCACATTGGAGTACCAGGCAGGGCAGGTAACACGGAAGACTCATGCACATTGGAGTACCAGGCAGGGCAGGTAACACAGAACACTATCATGCACATTGGAGTACCAGGCAGGGCAGGTAACACAGAAGACTATCATGCACACTGGAGTACCAGACAGGACAGGTAACACAGAAGACTATCATGCACATTGGAGTACCAGGCAGGGCAGGTAACACAGAAGACTATCATGCACACTGGAGTACCAGGCAGGTTAGGTAACACAGAAGACTATCATGCACATTGGAGTACCAGGCAGGTTAGGTAACACAGAAGACTATCATGCACATTGGAGTACCAGGCAGGACAGGTAACACAGAACACTATCATGCACATTGAGGGCTCAGGTAACACAGTATCTGACACTGGAGACCAGGCAGGACAGGTAACACAGAACACTATCATGCACATTGGAGTACCAGGCAGGACAGGTAACACAGAAGACTATCATGCACACTGGAGTACCAGGCAGGACAGGTAACACAGAAGACTATCATGCACATTGGAGTACCAGGCAGGACAGGTAACACAGAGACTATCATGCACATTGGAGTACCAGGCAGGCAGGTAACACAGAAACTATCATGCACATGGAGTACCAGGCAGGTCAGGTAACACAGAAGACTATCATGCACATTGGAGTACCAGGCAGGGCAGGTAACACAGAACACTATCATGCACACTGGAGTACCAGGCAGGTCAGGTAACACAGAAGACTATCATGCACACTGGAGTACTAGGCAGGACAGGTAACACAGAACACTATCATGCAAACTGGAGTACCAGGCAGGGCAGGTAACACAGAAGACTATCATGCACACTGGAGTACCAGGCAGGGCAGGTAACACAGAACACTATCATGCACACTGGAGTACCAGGCAGGACAGGTAACACAGAACACTATCATGCACACTGGAGTACCAAGGAGGGCAAACAGGACAGGTAACACAGAACACTATCATGCACACTGGAGTACCAGGTAGGGCAAACAGGACAGGTAACAGAAGACTACCATGCACACTGGAGTACCAGGCAGGACAAACAGGACAGGTAACAGCTTGGATACCTGATGGACGTTTTGGGGTGAAGGAGGCTGTTACCACTGACTTCACACAATCAACGTACAAACTACAGTCCAGCTGGTCAGGCACTTGATTTGACGAACTTGTCGAGTTTCCTCTTGAAGACATGTAAATTATTATGTACCAAGGAATACAGCTGAAGAGACTTCAAGAGTTCCCAGTAATCCAGATGCTTGATTATATACGAACAGTGAAAATTCTCTACCTTTTTCCAGCTGAGCAATCTTGACAACCTTAAAAGGGGCCGTTAGTATACAGCAATATTGCAGCCTGGAGAGAACAAGTGACTTGAAGAGTATCATCATTGGCTCAGTATCTCTTGTGTTGCAAGTTCTAATTATCCAGCAATGACAACGTTGTTGTGATCATTCAATGTGAGATCTTCCGATGGAACTTTCTACTGAAGGATATGAGTTTGCCTTTGTACTCCACAGTATTTCTTCAATTTTTCTATTGATTAGCAGTTGAAATGTGTCTTTGCTAAACATATTGTTACATAAAAGGACACAGGTACAACTAATGTGACATTTTATTGTGGCAACGTTTCGCTCTCCAGGAGCTTTGTCAAGCCGTTACAAACACTACAGGTACACTGGGGGGGTATATATAGGTACGTGGACCACATTGTATTGTAATGCTGTAGTAATTGAAAAAGGGCAGGTACGACCTGCCCTAAACCCATGCTGCCCTGGATTGTGCAATTTTGATTCTATGTGCGTGGCAATCTTAGGACCTCTTCAGAGATTTTGATAATGTGGAATTAGGCCTGTTGGTCTATAGTTTTTTGACATTGGTTTACTTCCTACTTTCCGAAACTGGGTAATATCAGTGTTTTTCAATGACTGTGATGACACTCCAGTCTCCTTCATAAAATGCTAAAGACCAGAGATAGTTGAATACTTAGTAGAAATCAGATATTAATGTTGAGGAAGGTGGTGTCGGAATGGACATGAGCGGAGTTCCTGATATATGTTAATTACCTGAGATGGGAAGTTTATTGAGATATATATATGTGTGTGAGTGTGTGTGGATGATGTGAAAATAATAGTGATAACTGAAACGGACAGTGAGGAACTCTTAAGAATAACTGATGATGGTCAACAACATGGAAAATTGAGTTCATGGTAGGTGCCTAGTAATTAAAACATGAAAGGGATACCTGAAGGATACTTCCGGGGGGTCAACGCTCCTCTGACTTCACTACTGTGTTCTGTTTGTGAAGAAGTAATATATATACATCTGTTCACTTCATTTTATGCATTATCATACCGTAGGCGTTTTTTGTCGAACATTTTTGAGAAGTCATTGTAAGAGAACACCAGCAATTATCTTGTCTAATAGTGCATCCGTCACCATGTCGTAATGGTATAGCATTCATGAAGGGCAGGTATAGCCTGTTCTAAACCCACGCTCTTCTGCATTGCTCACTTGTTGCGATGCCATCTGCATGGCAATCATGCTTCTTAGGATAGTGTGTGAAGTCAGTGTTAAAGGCGTGTAGTTTTTCTGCAGTTGCTTTATTGTCACCTTTATGAAGTAGGGCAATATGAGTTATTTTTGATGACTGTAGGATGACACCAGAGCCCAGGATCCTTCTCAGTAGAATACTAAAGGCCCGAGATCATGTTTTGTGTCATTTTTGATGAATCTAGAGTTGTGTAAGTCTGGTCCTTGGCCACAATTACATGGTGATGCTGTGGGTGTTTCTTGAGTGTCACTTGAGGTTATGGCCACAATTACATGGTGATGGTGTGGGTGTTTCTTGAGTGTCACTTGAGGTTATGGCCACAATTACATGGTGGTGGTGTGGGTGTTTCTTGAGTGTCACTTAAGGTTATGGCCACAATTACATGGTGGTGTTGTGGGTGTTTCTTGAGTGTCACTTGAGGTTATGGCCACAATTACATGGTGATGGTGTGGGTGTTTCTTGAGTGTCACTTGAGGTTATGGCCACAATTACATGGTGATGGTGTGGGTGTTTCTTGAGTGTCACTTAAGGTTATGGCCACAATTACATGGTGGTGTTGTGGGTGTTTCTTGAGTGTCACTTGAGGTTATGGCCACAATTACATGGTGATGGTGTGGGTGTTTCTTGAGTGTCACTTGAGGTTATGGCCACAATTACATGGTGGTGTTGTGGGTGTTTGAGTGTCACTGAGGTTATGGCCACAATTACATGGTGGTGGTGTGGGTGTTTGAGTGTCACTTGAGGTTATGGCCACATCACAAACTGTGGTGATGGTCGTGCTATTTTGAGTCACAAAAATATCTGGGAAATTTTCGATCTACATATTGATGAGTGGGAAGAGTCCTATTACGACTTCAGTATTTCCTTCATGTCCGTATTGTCATCAGTGTATCGTTCATGTCCGTATTGTCATCAGTGTATCGTTCATGTCCGTATTGTCATCAGTGTATCGTTCATGTCCGTATTGTCATCAGTGTATCGTCCATATCCTTTAATTAAAGGCCCTGTACTGGATGACCTTCTTGCCCTGGATTTTGCATAAGAGAAGTATTTCGCATTTCTTCTAATTTATTTTATGGCCTTTTGCTCCCCCCCCACCTTTTTTTTTCTCTTGGGCTGTGTATGATATAAGCAGAGTTTGTTGTGGTTTATGAGAAGACTTGTGGTACTGAGGAGCTGTGATAGCCGTCCTCTTCAGCTGTAGAGGAAGCGCCTCTTTCCAGTTTGAATCATGTTAGCAGTAGAGGTGTGTGTCTGGTGCCAGTGAGCTCAGCCTCCTGAGTAACTGGTTTATATCGGCGATGGTCCTATCATCTTCACAAAGGTATCTTGTTAAGCTCATAATTTACTTGGTCCAGTTGATGCTCTTGTTAAAATTGAATTTGTTAAATTCGCCCTTATGATTGACCGTGTGTGAGTGCTCCAGGCCACTGTGCTCTCAGGTCTGAACCTGTTACCCTCTGCTCTCAGTCTTTGACACGTGGCAAAGGCTCTGTCAAATAATTTTGTTGGTAAATAAGGTCTAGGGTGCTTCTCAGTCTGGTCGGCTCGGTGATCACCTGGTTTACGGTGAATTTATTGCAGAGGCTTAATAATTATGTGGTGTGAGACTGCACCTCCTAGCTAGCTCCAGGGACACTCTCGCTATTATGAGGTGTGAGACTGTACCTCCTAGCTAGCTCCAGGGACACTCTCGCCATTATGTGGTGTGAGACTGTACCTCCTAGCTAGCTCCAGGGACACTCTCGCTATTATGAGGTGTGAGACTGTACCTCCTAGCTAGCTCCAGGGACACACTCGCCATTATGTGGTGTGAGACTGTACCTCCTAGCTAGCTCCAGGGACACACTCGCCATTATGTGGTGTGAGACTGTACCTCCTAGCTATCTCCAGGAACACTCTCGCCATTATGTGGTGTGAGACTGTACCTCCTAGCTAGCTCCAGGGACACTCTCGCCATTATGTGGTGTGAGACTGTACCTCCTAGCTATCTCCAGGAACACTCTCGCCATTATGTGGTGTGAGACTGTACCTCCTAGCTAGCTCCAGGGACACTCTCGCCATTATGTGGTGTGAGACTGTACCTCCTAGCTAGCTCCAGGGACACTCGCTATTATGAGGTGTGAGACTGTACCTCCTAGCTAGCTCCAGGGACACACTCGCCATTATGTGGTGTGAGACTGTACCTCCTAGCTAGCTCCAGGGACACACTCGCCATTATGTGGTGTGAGACTGTACCTCCTAGCTATCTCCAGGAACACACTCGCCATTATGTGGTGTGAGACTGTACCTCCTAGCTAGCTCCAGGGACACTCTCGCCATTATGTGGTGTGAGACTGTACCTCCTAGCTATCTCCAGGAACACTCTCGCCATTATGTGGTGTGAGACTGTACCTCCAAGCTAGCTCCAGGGACACACTCGCCATTATGTGGTGTGAGACTGTACCTCCTAGCTAGCTCCAGGGACACACTCGCCATTATGTGGTGTGAGACTGTACCTCCTAGCTAGCTCCAGGGACACTCGCCATTATGTGGTGTGAGACTGTACCTCCTAGCTAGCTCCAGGGACACTCGCCATTATGTGGTGTGAGACTGTACCTCCTAGCTAGCTCCAGGGACACTCTCGCCATTATGTGGTGTGAGACTGTACCTCCTAGCTAGCTCCAGGGACACTCGCCATTATGTGGTGTGAGACTGTACCTCCTAGCTAGCTCCAGGGAACACTCGCCATTATGTGGTGTGAGACTGTACCTCCTAGCTAGCTCCAGGGACACTCTCGCCATTATGTGGTGTGAGACTGTACCTCCTAGCTAGCACCAGGGACACTCTCGCCATTATGTGGTGTGAGACTGTACCTCCTAGCTAGCTCCAAGGACACTCGCCATTATGTGGTGTGAGACTGTACCTCCTAGCTAGCTCCAGGGACACTCTCGCCATTATGTGGTGTGAGACTGTACCTCCTAGCTAGCTCCAGGGACACTCTCACCATTATGTGGTGTGAGACTGTACCTCCTAGCTAGCTCCAGGGACACACTCACCATTATGTGGTGTGAGACTGCACCTCCTAGCTAGCTCCAGGGACACTCACCATTGTGGTGTGAGACTGCACCTCCTAGCTAGCTCCAGGGACACTCCCATTAGTGGTGTGAGACTGACCTCCTAGCTAGCTCCAGGGACACACTCACCATTATGTGGTGTGAGACTGCACCTCCTAGCTAGCTCCAGGGACACTCACCATTGTGGTGTGAGACTGCACCTCCTAGCTAGCTCCAGGGACACTCACCATTGTGGTGTGAGACTGCACCTCCTAGCTAGCTCCAGGGACACGCGCCATTATGTGGTGTGAGACTGCACCTCCTAGCTAGCTCCAGGGACACTCTCCCATTATGTGGTGTGAGACTGTACCTCCTAGCTAGCTCCAGGGACACTCGCCATTATGTGGTGTGAGACTGTACCTCCTAGCTAGCTCCAGGACACACTCGCCATTATGTGGTGTGAGACTGTACCTCCTAGCTAGCTCCAGGGACACTCGCCATTATGTGGTGTGAGACTGTACCTCCTAGCTAGCTCCAGGGACACTCTCGCCATTATGTGGTGTGAGACTGTACCTCCTAGCTAGCTCCAGGGACACACTCGCCATTATGTGGTGTGAGACTGTACCTCCTAGCTAGCTCCAGGGACACTCGCCATTATGTGGTGTGAGACTGTACCTCCTAGCTAGCTCCAGGGACACACTCGCCATTATGTGGTGTGAGACTGTACCTCCTAGCTAGCTCCAGGGACACACTCGCTATTATGTGGTGTGAGACTGTACCTCCTAGCTAGCTCCAGGGACACTCTCGCCATTATGTGGTGTGAGACTGTACCTCCTAGCTAGCTCCAGGGACACACTCGCCATTATGTGGTGTGAGACTGACCTCCTAGCTAGCTCCAGGGACACTCGCCATTATGTGGTGTGAGACTGTACCTCCTAGCTAGCTCCAGGGACACTCGCCATTATGTGGTGTGAGACTGACCTCCTAGCTAGCTCCAGGACACTCTGCCATTATGTGGTGTGAGACTGTACCTCCTAGCTAGCTCCAGGGACACTCGCCATTATGTGGTGTGAGACTGCCCCTCCTAGCTAGCTCCAGGGACACTCTGCCATTATGTGGTGTGAGACTGTACCTCCTAGCTAGCTCCAGGAACACTCTGCCATTATGTGGTGTGAGACTGTACCTCCTAGCTAGCTCCAGGGACACTCGCCATTATGTGGTGTGAGACTGTACCTCCTAGCTAGCTCCAGGAACACTCGCCATTATGTGGTGTGAGACTGTACCTCCTAGCTAGCTCCAGGGACACTCGCCATTATGGTGTGAGACTGCACCTCCTAGCTAGCTCCAGGGACACTCGCCATTATGTGGTGTGAGACTGTACCCTAGCTAGCTCCAGGACACTCGCATTATGTGGTGAGACTGCACCTCTAGCTAGCTCAGGACATCGCCATTATGTGGTGTGAGACTGCACCTCCTAGCTAGCTCCAGGGACACTGCCATTATGTGGTGTGAGACTGCCTCTAGCTAGCTACCAGGGACACCTCGCCATTATGTGGTGTGAGACTGTACCTCCTAGCTAGCTCCAGGACACTCTGCCATTATGTGGTGTGAGACTGTACCTCCTAGCTAGCTCCAGAGGCAGAGTGTCCCTGGAGCTAGCTAGAAGGTACAGTCTCACACCAATATGGACGAAGCTCTCTCGGTGCTAGCTAGGAGGTACAGTCTCACACCACATAATGGCGAGAGTCTCTCTGGAGCTAGCTAGGAGGTACAGTCTCACACCACATAATGGCGAGAGTGTCCCTGGAGCTAGCTAGGAGGTACAGTCTCACACCACATAATGGCGAGTGTCCCTGGAGCTAGCTAGGAGGTACAGTCTCACACCACATAATAGCGAGTGTCCCTGGAGCTAGCTAGGAGGTGCAGTCTCACACCACATAATTATTAAGCCTCTGCAATAAATTCACCATAAGCCAGGTGATGACCAAGCCGACCAGACTGAGAAGCACCCTGGCTTTGATAGGCTTTCAAGTCAAAGCTTGATCACCAATAACTTGTCCTTGAACCCTTGCGAGGTTGTATCGAATAGTTTACACAAAAGCACAACTGGTACTGGTATCGGCAAAATTTTGGTATCGTCCCATCCATACCATGGAGGCCAGTAATCATTGAAATTGGTCGACAAGAGTTACGAGGTGGTGTAACCGCTGACGGGCTTTACATGCCACTAGACCAAGTGCTGCCATCTGTCGTGGGTCTAGTTCTACTTAGACCTGAATTCAGTAGACCTTTATCTTGCCTCACTTCAGTGCCAGACCTACCAGCAGCAAGACCTGCCTCTCAGGCCGTAGGCCTGGCGAACCTAGCATGCAACACACTGCCTGTACCTATTACCCAATAAAGCTAAGGCTCACCTCAGAAGAAGTATGATTACCCACTAGAAATATTATTGATATAGTGGTGCTAGGAGCGGTGAATCGACCCCTGCAAAGACAACTAGGTAACTACTACTAGGAGAGTACACAAAGTACACAAGTGTGACCATGGTGTAATAGCACACAAAATGCGTGATAAAGGAATAACAGGAAAAGTTCGTAGATGGATCTATAATTTCCTAACATGTAGAACACAAAGAGTAGTAGTCAACAGAGTAAAGTCTGAGGCAGCTACTGTGAAAAGCTGTTCCACAAGGCACAGTACTTGCTCCCATCCTATTCCCCATCCTCATATCGGACATAGGGATATAAGCCACAGTGCTGTGTCTCCTTTGAAGATGACACCCGAATCTGTATGACAGTGTCCACCGTTGAAGACACTGCAAGACTCCAAGCAGACATAAACCAAATCTTTAAATGGGCTGCAGAAAACAATATGAAGTTCAATGATGAGAAATTTCAATTACTAAGATACGGAAAACGTGAAGAAATTAAAATCTCATCGGAGTACAAAACTAATTCCAACCACACAATAGAGCGAAAAACTAATGTCAAAGATCTGGGAGTGATCATGTCAGAGGATCTCATCTTCAAGGACCATAACAAAGTAGCAATTGCATCTGCTCGAAAAATGACAGGATGGATAATGAGAACCTTCAAAACCAGGGATGCAAAGCCCATGTTGACACTTTACAGATCACTTGTTCTATCTAGGCTGGAATATTGCTGCACACTAACTGCACCTTTCAAGGCGGGTGAAATTGCTGACCTTGAAAATGTGCAGAGAACCTTCACCGCACGCATAACTGCGATAAACCACCTCAACTACAGGGAACGCTTGAAGTTCCTAAACCTGTACTCTCTAGAACGCAGGCGGGAGAGCTACATTATTATATACACATGGAAAATTCTCGAGGGCTTAGTACCAAACTTGCACACAAAAATCACTCCCTACGAAAGCAAAAGACTCGGCAGGCGATGTAACATCCCCCCAATGAAGAGCAGGGGTGCCACTAGCACGTTGAGGGACAACACAATAAGTGTCAGGGGCCCAAGATTGTTCAACTGCCTCCCAGCGTACATCAGGGGGATTACCAACAAACCCCTGGCTGTCTTCAAGCAGGCACTGGACAGGCACCTCAAGTCGGTACCTGATCAGCCGGGCTGGGGTCGTACGTTGGACTGCGTGCGGCCAGCAGTAACAGCCTGGTTGATCAGGCTCTGGTCCAACAGGAGGCCTGGTCACAGACCGGGCCGCGGGGGCGTTGACCCCTGGAATTCTCTCCAGGTAGATATATACATGTAAGGGTACACTTACAGTGACAGCACATGTACACACATCGATTAAATATGCAGTATAGGAGGAAACATTCCTGGTTTTTACTTGAGAACTAGAATGTGTCTTACTAACATTAATACTTGGTGTCTTACTAACATTAATACTTGCTATCTTACTAACATTAATACTTGCTATCTTACTAACATTAATACTTGCTATCTTACTAACATTAATACTTGCTATCTTACTAACATTAATACTTGCTATCTTACTAACATTAATACTTGGTGTCTTACTAACATTAATACTTGCTATCTTACTAACATTAATACTTGCTATCTTACTAACATTAATACTTGCTATCTTACTAACATTAATACTTGCTAACTTACTAACATTAATACTTGCTATCTTACTAACATTAATACTTGGTGTCTTACTAACATTAATACTTGGTTTCTTACTAACATTAATACTTGCTATCTTACTAACATTAATACTTGGTGTCTTACTAACATTAATACTTGCTATCTTACTAACATTAATACTTGCTATCTTACTAACATTAATACTTGCTATCTTACTAACATTAATACTTGCTATCTTACTAACATTAATACTTGCTATCTTACTAACATTAATACTTGCTATCTTACTAACATTAATACTTGCTATCTTACTAACATTAATACTTGGTGTCTTACTAACATTAATACTTGGTGTCTTACTAACATTAATACTTGGTGTCTTACTAACATTAATACTTGCTATCTTACTAACATTAATACTTGCTATCTTACTAACATTAATACTTGCTATCTTACTAACATTAATACTTGCTATCTTACTAACATTAATACTTGCTATCTTACTAACATTAATACTTGCTATCTTACTAACATTAATACTTGCTATTTTACTAACATTAATACTTGGTGTCTTACTAACAATAATACTTGCTATCTTACTAACATTAATACTTGCTATCTTACTAACATTAATACTTGCTATCTTACTAACATTAATACTTGCTATCTTACTAACATTAATACTTGCTATCTTACTAACATTAATACTTGGTGTCTTACTAACATTAATACTTGCTATCTTACTAACATTAATACTTGCTATCTTACTAACATTAATACTTGCTATCTTACTAACATTAATACTTGTGTCTTACTAACATAATCTTGTTCTTACTAACATTAATACTTGCTATCTTACTAACATTAATACTTGCTATCTTACTAACATTAATACTTGCTATCTTACTAACATTAATACTTGCTATCTTACTAACATTAATACTTGTATCTTACTAACATTAATACTTGCTATCTTACTAACATTAATACTTGCTATCTTACTAACATTAATACTTGCTATCTTACTAACATTAATACTTGCTGATCTTACTAACGTTATACTTAACTAGTCTTACTAACATTAATACTTGTTCTTTAACTAATCGTATCTTTAACTTACTTGCTATCTTACTAACATTAATACTTGCTTCTTACTAACATTAATACTTGCTGTCTTACTAACATTAATTACTATTATCTGTTACTAACATTAATACTGTTACTTGCTTTTATGTCTTACTAACATTAATACTTGCTATCTTACTAACATTAATGATCTTTGCTTATCTTACTAACATTAATACTGCTATCTTACTAACATTTAATCTATACTTAGCTATCTTACTAACATTAATACTTGCTATTTACTAACATTAATACTTGGTGTCTTACTAACATAATACTTGCTTCTTACTAACATTAATACTTGGTGTCTTACTAACATTAATCTTGCTGTCTTACTAACATTAATACTTGCTATCTTACTAACATTAATACTTGCTATCTTACTAACATTAATACTTGCTATCTTACTAACATTAATACTTGCTTCTTACTAACTTGCATCTTAAAATTACTTGATTCTTACTAACATTAATACTTGCTATCTTACTAACATTAATACTTGCTATCTTACTAACATTAATACTTGCTATCTTACTAACATTAATACTTGGTGTCTTACTAACATTAATACTTGCTATCTTACTAACATTAATACTTGCTATCTTACTAACATTAATACTTGCTATCTTACTAACATTAATACTTGCTATCTTACTAACATAATACTTGCTATCTTACTAACATTAATACTTGCTATCTTACTAACATTAATACTTGTGTCTTACTAACATTAATACTTGGTGTCTTACTAACATTAATACTTGCTATCTTACTAACATTAATACTTGTATCTTACTAACATTAATACTTGCTATCTTACTAACATTAATACTTGCTATCTTACTAACATTAATACTTGTATCTTACTAACATTAATACTTGCTATCTTACTAACATTAATACTTGTGTCTTACTAACATTAATACTTGCTTCTTACTAACATAATACTTGTCTTACTAACATTAATACTGTCCTATCTTGACCTAACATTAATACTTGGTGTCTTACTAACATTAATACTTGGTGTCTTACTAACATTAATACTTGCTATCTTACTAACATTAATACTTGCTATCTTACTAACATTAATACTTGCTATCTTACTAACATTAATACTTGGTGTCTTACTAACATTAATACTTGCTATCTTACTAACATTAATACTTGCTATCTTACTAACATTAATCTTGTCTATAACATAACTTACTAATTAATACTTGCTATCTTACTAACATTAATACTTGTATCTTGTACTTACTAACAACAATACTTGCTATCTTACTAACATTAATACTTGGTGTCTTACTAACATTAATACTTGCTATCTTACTAACATTAATACTTGCTATCTTACTAACATTAATACTTGGTGTCTTACTAACATTAATACTTGCTATCTTACTAACATTAATACTTGGTGTCTTACTAACATTAATACTTGGTGTCTTACTAACATTAATACTTGCTATCTTACTAACATTAATACTTGCTATCTTACTAACATTAATACTTGCTATCTTACTAACATTAATACTTGCTATCTTACTAACATTAATACTTGCTATCTTACTAACATTAATGCAAGAAGTAACTAGTGTAAGGCAAGACCCATGACATAGGTACATTGGTTAGTGTTTTAACTTCCCAAAATGTCAAGACAAAATGGTATTGTTCTAGGTAATTTACGCTGTGTATGATAATTATACTTATGCGTACCTGTGCTTAAATAAACTTATTTAAAGAGTAAGATTAGTGTTATGTTGTAGTGTGGGTTAGAGGGAGGCGGTGTAACTAGTGGTCAGTTAGTGGTAGTGGTCAGTGGGTGGAGCACCAACCATAAAAACTGGGCTGCCCATCACCACTGTTGGTGCTTCTGAACCTTGCCAGCTTGACACACCACCCTAACTAACATACCAGTGCACCTCTCCACCCTGGTATAACCTGGTACTAATGAACCTTGCCAGCTTGACACACCACCCTAACTAACATACCAGTGCACCTCTCCACCCTGGTATAACCTGGTACTAATGAACCTTGCCAGCTTGACACACCACCCTAACTAACATACCAGTGCACCTCTCCACCCTGGTATAACCTGGTACTAATGAACCTTGCCAGCTTGACACACCACCCTAACTAACATACCAGTGCACCTCTCCACCCTGGTATAACCTGGTACTAGTGAACCTTGCCAGCTTGACACACCATCCTAACTAACATACCAGTGCACCTCTCCACCCTGGTATAACCTGGTACTAATGAACCTTGCCAGCTTGACACACCACCCTAACTAACATACCAGTGCACCTCTCCACCCTGGTATAACCTGGTACTAGTGAACCTTGCCAGCTTGACACACCACCCTAACTAACATACCAGTGCACCTCTCCACCCTGGTATAACCTGGTACTAGTGAACCTTGCCAGCTTGACACACCACCCTAACATACCAGTGCACCTCTCCACCCTGGTATAACCTGGTACTAATGAACCTTGCCAGCTTGACACACCATCCTAACTAACATACCAGTGCACCTCTCCTCTACCCTGGTATAACCTGGTACTAGTGAACCTTGCCAGCTTGACACACCACCCTAACTAACATACCAGTGCACCTCTCCTCTACCCTGGTATAAACTGGTACTAGTGAACCTTCCCAGATTGACACACCACCCTAACTAACATACCAGTGCACCTATCCACCCTGGTATAACCTGGTACTAGTGAACCTTGCCAGCTTGACTCACCATCCTAACTAACATACCAGTGCACCTCTCCACCCTGGTATAACCTGGTACTAGTGAACCTTGCCAGCTTGACTCACCACCCTAACATACCAGTGAACCTCTCCTCTACCCTGGTATAACCTGGTACTAGTGACCTTGCCAGCTTGACACACCACCCTAACATACCAGTGCACCTCTCCTCTACCCTGGTATAACCTGCTACTAGTGAACCTTGCCAGCTTGACACACCACCCTAACTAACATACCAGTGCACCTCTCCTCTACCCTGGTATAACCTGGTACTAGTGAACCTTGCCAGCTTGACACACCACCCTAACTAACATACCAGTGAACCTCTCCTCCACCCTGGTATAACCTGGTACTAGTGAACCTTGCCAGCTTGACACACCACCCTAACTAACATACCAGTGCACCTCTCCTCTACCCTGGTATAACCTGGTACTAGTGAACCTTGCCAGCTTGACACACCACCCTAACTAACATACCAGTGCACCTCTCCTCTACCCTGGTATAACCTGGTACTAGTGAACCTTGCCAGCTTGACACACCACCCTAACATACCAGTGAACCTCTCCTCTAGAATTACCACATTATCATGCCTTGTAGCCCTAACAATTTCCTCCCACAGTAGTCTCCCTGGGTCTCTATCCAAGTTTGGGGGACGGTATATCACGCCTAGAATCAATTTTCGTGCCCCTCTGAAAATTTTACCCAAACAGACTCAGTATGTGTTTCAGACTTTATACCTGTTTTAATGCAACAATTTAAACGATCTCGAGTATAGAGTGCCACCCCACCCCTCTTCCCGATACTTCTGTCTACTTGGAACAATTTAAAACCCAGGATGTGACATTCAGCAGGCATGTCCCGATTTTTCTTATTAAACCACGTCTCAGTTATTGCAAAAACATCAGTGTTACCCGCACTTGCAACTAATTTCAATTCATCCATCTTATTCCTAGTATTACGACTATTAGTATAATATGTTTAGGAAACCTCCCTTCTCTTTTCTCTTCCTGCTCATTTATGTTCCTCCACTATCCCTGTTATTGTCCTTGCCACCTAGTGCCACTGGCTTTCCAGTATTGACAAATAACTTTACCACATTCTGCCTATAAGTGGTTTCCCTAAAACTCACACTATCACTACACTGAGAATTCATTGATTTTCCACCAAAACCCATACCACTAACTATTTCTAGTTTAAAGACCTAACAGCTCCCTCCACTGCATTGGCCAGGGCCCCCCACCCTAAACCTAGATAAGTGGGCCCCACCCCTGGCATTCATGTCATTTTTGCCGTAGAAGAGGTTCCAGTTGTTTATGAATATTACTGCATTTTCCTTAGTGTTTGTGCAGGCAGCAATTGACACCATTTGCCCTAGACAACCATTCATTTCCAACTCCTCTCCTTGACAAAATGCCACATATCACAGGGTTCCCACCCTTCTTCCTAATTATCTCTATTACTGTTCTATACCTGCTAATCAGGTCTTCACTTCTACGTCTGCCAACATCGTTGCCTTCTGCACTGAGGCAGATAATGGGATTTCTCCCATTACCCTTCATGATGTCTAGATGGCTAACATTATCGTCCATCCCAGCCCCAGGAAAACATACCATCTGCCTCCTCTTCCTATCTCTAAGACAAAGAGCCCTATCCATAAGCTTAACCTGATTGTCCCCAACTAAAACAATGTTCCTACCTTCGCTGGCGTAGTTCGTCGTGACGTTCTCGATGGCAAATGCAGTTTAATATAGACAGATGCAAAGCTCTGAACACTAGACAAGAAAATAACCATGCCACATATAAACTAAATAATGTAGGTCTTAATATTACTGATTGCAAAAAGAATTTAGGAGTTCTGGTTAGCAGTAATCTAAAACCAAGACAACAGTGCATAAGTGTTCGCAATAAAGCGAACAGAATCCTTGGCTTCATATCAAGAAGTATAAATAATAGAAGTCCTCAGGTTCTTCGACTCTTATATAACTTTGGTTAGGCCTCATCTAGATTATGCTGCACAGTTTTGGTCACCGTATTACAGAATGGATATAAATGCTCTGGAAAACGTACAGAGGAGGATGACTAAGTTGATCCCATATATCAGAAATCTTCCCTATGAGGATAGACTGAGGCTGTGATAACTGGTTTTGAAAACTGACAAGTTGAAGATTGAGACACTTATGCAACATATGGGAATCTTTAAGAAAATGTTTCACCACACAGTGACTTCATCAGTCCAATACAAAGCAGAAAAAGGTTAAGGAGAGGAGGAGTTTGAGGTAATCAGTCCCTCAGCTTGGAATCGATGTGTTCAGTCCATCACTCTTGTAGAAAATACAACATATGGCCGGAGAAGTGGCTTATATACTGTAGTCGGGTGAGACAAAGCAGGAGGAGGTGGGATCACAGTGGTACCATCCACTAGTGTAAGTCTTCGTCCAAAGGTTGGACAAGTATTTAAGAATTTCTTGTATCATGATCCCATGATGTTGCAGTATATGCACTCTCTAGAAAGACGTAGAATTATGGGAGATTGGTTGAGGTGTATAAATGGAAAATGGGAATAAATAAAGGGAATGTAAATAGCGTGCTAAAAAATATCCAGCCAAGACAGGACTCGCAGCAATGGTTTGAAGTTGGATAAATTCAGATTCAGGAAGGATATAGGAAAGCATTGGTTTGGTAATAGAGTTGTGGATGAGTGGAACAAACTCCCGAGTACCATCATAGAAGCTAAAACGTTGTGTAGTTTTAAAAATAGGTTAGATAAATACATGAGTGGGTGTGAGTTGGATCTGACTAGCTTGTGCTAATAAGTCTGATGCCGTGCTCCTTAAGTGGATGTGACCTGACCTGACTAGGATGGGTCACGGCCATGCTAGCGGGAGATTCGTCTGTAAAAACTTGCATTTGTGGACACAGTGGTGCCTATGCTAACCTTCCTATGGTATAGAAATATACCTAGTTGGATGAATCTTATTGAAGCTAGGTGGCCCAGTGGCTTACGCGACGGTGTGGAGTTCTGAGACGCTCTGACCGCGGGTTCGAACCCCACCCGTGGTATGGTTTGTTTGCAATCGTGTCATTACGATTTCGTGAGTCGAGTTAGGTTGGGTCATTGGCTTAAGCCGGTGGGAGACTTGGACTGTGCCTCGCATGGGCCAGTAGGCCTGCTGCAGTGTTGCTTCTTATGTTAGGATGAGCAGCTGTAAGAACTAGCAGAGGTGAGAACAAGTATATTATGTTAAGTTCATGGAGACAGGAAACACTTGTGGTGAGAGATGATTGTGTGTGCGCGCCGTAGGTAGCCTGGTCTTTGTCTAGCACTCTTTGAAGGATACCTGATACTTGAAGCACGTTACCGGGGGTCAGTGCCCCGCTGCTTGGTGCCCCACCAGGAGGATCAAGAAATCATCAGTCCAGCTACTCAGTCAGTTGTCACTATTTTGATAATATTATGGAAGATACTTGTCAGTACGGTCTCAGACATTTACTATCCAGCTGGTGTGTTCAGTGTTTACATTGTGTTGTATCAGTGTATGCGTGCGGGTACTCAAAGTATAAAATCATTTGTATATCTATTTTTTATATTAATGATGTGTTTGATCAATTGAAGATGTGTGAAGTGATAAAAGTACAAGTAATAGCAAGAGTGTATACTTCTAGAGCGACTACCTTCAAGGTCTTCATAATGGAGCATCGTATGTGAGCCAGTCAATGGTGTTAGTATACACAGTCAGGTGCCACGCACTTCTTATAGAATGTCTCCCTCACGGACCTACTGCACAACATTCTCAGATCCCTGACTGTGCACGCCGCTGCTCCCTTAATACTACCATAAACAAGAGAGGAGATTCTCACTACACTGACATACGTCACTTGTTAACTTGTTGTATATGTCTGGGAAAGCGGGACCAGGATGCACCTACCACGTGACAGCAGTGTCTAGATAACCTGATATTACTGAAGATTGAGTGGGAATAAATAGCATTTGTACTTGAGAATAATGTTGATATCCTGGAGTGAAACTGAAATGTGTTATGATGCTGTACAGGTGTGTTTCTTGACCATGTCAGGGAGGAGTTGGTAGGGTGTTATGATGGTGTACAGGTGTGTTTCTTGACCATGTCAGGGAGGAGTTGGTAGGGTGTTATGATGCTGTACAGGTGTGTTTCTTGACCATGTCAGGGAGGAGTTGTTAGGGTGTTATGATGGTGTACAGGTGTGTTTCTTGACCATGTCAGGGAGTTGGTAGGGTGTTATGATGGTGTACAGGTGTGTTTCTTGACCATGTCAGGGAGGAGTTGGTAGGGTGTTTAAAGTAGTTGTTGTGGTAATTGTTGCAGCCTAATAGACACACTCAGGCCGGACACTGACGTATACTGTATCCCATTGTGACGCTGGTGTATACTGTATACCATTGTGACGCTGGTGTATACTGTATACCATTGTGACGCTGGTGTATACTGTATACCATTGTGACGCTGGTGTATACTGTATACCATTGTGACGCTGGTGTATACTGTATACCATTGTGACGCTGGTGTATACTGTATACCATTGTGACTCTGGTGTATACTGTATACCATTGTAACGCTGGTGTATACTGTATACCATTGTGACGCTGGTGTATACTGTATACCATTGTGACGCTGGTGTATACTGTATACCATTGTGACGCTGGTGTATACTGTATACCATTGTGACGCTGGTGTATACTGTATACCATTGTGACGCTGGTGTATACTGTATACCATTGTGACGCTGGTGTATACTGTATACCATTGTGACGCTGGTGTATACTGTATACCATTGTGACGCTGGTGTATACTGTATACCATTGTGACGCTGGTGTATACTGTATACCATTGTGACGCTGGTGTATACTGTATACCATTGTGACGCTGGTGTATACTGTATACCATTGTGACGCTGGTGTATACTGTATACCATTGTGACGCTGGTGTATACTGTATACCATTGTGACGCTGGTGTATACTGTATACCATTGTGACGCTGGTGTATACTGTATACCATTGTGACGCTGGTGTATACTGTATACCATTGTGACGCTGGTGTATACTGTATACCATTGTGACGCTGGTGTATACTGTATACCATTGTGACGCTGGTGTATACTGTATACCATTGTGACGCTGGTGTATACTGTATACCATTGTGACGCTGGTGTATACTGTATACCATTGTGACGCTGGTGTATACTGTATACCATTGTGACGCTGGTGTATACTGTATACCATTGTGACGCTGGTGTATACTGTATACCATTGTGACGCTGGTGTATAATGTATTGTGACCATTGGTTCTTTGTGACGTGTTTATCGTGTATCAAATTCTCTTGCCTTGAAGTCATTGCAAATGTTGCAACACAACTGCACATGTTGCAACACAACTGCACGTGTTGCAACACAACTGCACGTGTTGCAACACAACTGCACGTGTTGCAACACAACTGCACGTGTTGCAACACAGCTGCATGTGTTGCAACACAACTGCACAAGTTGCAACACAATTGCACAAGTTGCAACAGCTGAGCATGTTGCAACACAGCTGCACATGTTGTAACACAACTGCACATGTTGCAACACAGTTACACGTTGCAACACACTGCTGCAAGGACTGAAATTACACATTTTGTTGTGTATTGTGCTGTTTGTATTTTGTGTATTATCATGTGATTAATGTTTAATTTATATTTTTTTGTATTCCAGGTGAGTGTGGGTGTCAGCAGGCACAATGTCAGCGTGCTGAGGTGAGTGTGGTTGTCAGCAGGTAGTGTCAGCGTGCTGAGGTGAATGTGTGTGTTAGCAGGTAGTGTCAGCGTGCTGAGGTGAGTGTGGGTGTCAGCAGGCACTGTCAGCGTGCTGAGGTGAGTGTGGGTGTCAGCAGGTGTAGTGTCAGCGTGCTGAGGTGAGTTTGGGTGTGAGCAGGTACAGTGTCAGCGTGCTGAGGTTAATGTGGTTGTCAGCAGGTACAGTGTCAGCGTGCTGAGGCGAGTGTGGTTGTCAGCAGGTGTAGTGTCAGCGTGCTGAGGTAAGTTTGGGTGTCAGCAGGTACAGTGTCAGCGTGCTGATGTGTGGTTGTTAGCAGGCACAGTGTCAGCGTGCTGAGGTGAGTGTTGTCAGCAGGCACAGTGTCAGCGTGCTGAGGTGAGTGTTGTCAGAAGGCACAGTGTCAGCGTGCTGAGGTGAGTGTGGTTGTCAGCAGGTACAGTGTCAGCGTGCTGAGGTGAGTGTGGGTGTCAGCAGGCAGTGTCAGCGTACTGAGGTGAGTGTGGGTGTCAGCAGGCAGTGTCAGCGTGCTGAGGTGAGTGGGTGTCAGCAAGTACAGTGTCAACGTGCTAAGGTGAGTGAGGGTGTCAGCAGGTACAGTGTCAACGTGCTGAGGTGAGTGTGGGTGTCAGCAGGTATAGTGTTTGTTACAAAATGACACGATATCTATTAGTAATAGACATCTCCAGTGAACACTAGAAAGGATAGCCCTTCTAGCATCCAGCCTGTTACTGGGCTTTTGCAACAAAGTCAGTATCCTGGTCCAGTTATCCAACATTTTCAATAGTCCTCATGAGGATTACAACTGGTAGGGTACTAACCAAAGAATAAGATTTAATATGATTATTAACAAAGTTAATGTCTAGGGTTTCAAAGTAAATAAATGTACATATGATCAGAATGTTCATTAAGTAATGCATTAGGAGGTTAGCTCCTACACTGCTCTCATATACAAGGCTGTGCTGAGGGCACATATATCTAAATGACTCTGAAGTAACATCAGGTACAATGTCAGTAAGTACAATAATAAAGATATATGCAAATAAGAATATACGTGTGTATGAGTGATCTCCAGGTAACTCTAAGACTCGACTCAACCAGTGTCCGACTGAACAACTTTTCATAAGCTAGCTTCTCTAACAAACTGACAATCAGAACAGCTTGATTGACCAGTAAAATGACCAATTCACAGAACAGAAATATAACAAGCAACAGCAACACAGCGTCAGGAACCAGGAGATAGAAAATCGACCCTAACTGGGGACCATCAATAGATCCTCCAAAACAGTCAAAAAACTCCCTTTCTACTGAAGCTAGGTTCAGCATAAACAATCCCAAACTGTGTCGGTGCACAGATGCCTTATCGAATTAGGTCATGAGCTGTAGCTAGAGACCTGAGTTATCTCAGAGTGTCAATGTGACACACAACCCAGAAAAACGTCGAAAATCACTGTCTAGTCTATCCTCTGTGAACAGAGTTACACAGAGTCCTGAGAAGTATGTTTCGTCTCACCACCGAACACATACTCTACCCAAACAGAGTCTAAATGGCGAGAAAACCAGCAGGGACAGGAGAGAGGTGTTGACACAACCATGTCCAGCTGCGTAGTGCTCTCGAGGAAGGAGGAGCAGCCACCCACCTCAGGTGGAATCACGTACTCCTCCCCAGCAACTAGGCAACAACAGCATAAAAACCCTAGTGTCATAATCGGTAGTTTGCCAACTCCAAGGCAGCTACTACAAACATGAGCACAATTTATAATGTTACATCCTACCTAATTAACATAGCTAAGTCAAATAATGTCAAATATAAGTCCAATAATATAAAGCACGATATTAACGATTTAGCTATTATCGAGAATATCAGCAATATAAAATTATAGAAAATGGATATATACATAGATATATACATTGGGGCCCATTCTGGGGCCGCAATAGTGTTGGGGTGTGGGGGTTGTGGAAGTGTAGATGCTTGTAAGGAACATGTTGATGGTGATTGTTGTGGCTTGTGGATGGATGGAATTTATGGTAAGTTGGTCAAGTAGCAGTGGTGGAGGGTTTTATCAGTGTTATAAGGTAGTAACCCGTGTTATAAGATAAGGTAGTAACCCGTGTTATAAGATAAGGTAGTAACCCGTGTTATAAGATAAGGTAGTAA
Source organism: Cherax destructor (assembly GCA_009830355.1). Taxonomy (NCBI): domain Eukaryota; kingdom Metazoa; phylum Arthropoda; class Malacostraca; order Decapoda; family Parastacidae; genus Cherax; species Cherax destructor. The sequence goes on along the minus strand of WNWK01008863.1, from coordinate 54,375 downwards.
CCCGTGTTATAAGATAAGGTAGTAACCCGTGTTATAAGATAAGGTAGTAACCCGTGTTATAAGATAAGGTAGTAACCCGTGTTATAAGATAAGGTAGTAACCCGTGTTATAAGATAAGGTAGTAACCCGTGTTATAAGATAAGGTAGTAACCCGTGTTATAAGATAAGGTAGTAACCGGGTTATAAGATAAGGTAGTAACCCGTGTTATAAGATAAGGTGGTAACCCGTGTTATAAGATAAGGTAGTAACCCGTGTTATAAGATAAGGTAGTAACCCGTGTTATAAGATAAGGTAGTAACCCGTGTTATAAGATAAGGTAGTAACCCGTGTTATAAGGTAGTAACCCGTGTTATAAGGTAGTAACCCGTATTATAAGATAAGCACTTGGAACTTATCACCACTGAACGTAATGTTCTCCACTGGAAACTATTATCTTGTACATGAATGGTATACAATACCGACAAAATGAAAATTAGACACATGTGCAACATCTGGGTATCTTTAATTAATGTAGACGATTCGCCATGCAGTGGCTTTATCAATACAAATTCTATTACATAATTTAAAGACAGTAGATCTATATTCAAAAGATGAGGTAATGAGTCCCTCGGCCTTGGAGTTCGTGTGAAGATCACCGTAGTCGTGGAGAATCTGGAGCACAGACAAGAAGGCTGGCGCTTATGTACTGGCGTCAGGTGAAAAGGGGACGGTAGCAGACGAATGCAAAATTGTTCACTGGAAAGCCGGGTAGGTTGTGAGTACACGGGAATCTGGAGTACACCAGAAGTCTGGAGTACCCGGGAAGTCTGTGAGTACACGGGAAGATCTGTAGTACACCGGGAAGTTGTGAGTACACCGGGAAGTCTGTGAGTACACCGGGAAGTCTGTGAGTACACCGGGAAGTCTGTGAGTACACCGGGAAGTCTGTGAGTACACCGGGAAGTCTGTGAGTACACCGGGAAGTCTGCGAGTACACCGGGAAGTCTGCGAGTACACCGGGAAGTCTGCGAGTACACCGGGAAGTCTGCGAGTACACCGGGAAGTCTGCGAGTACACCGGGAAGTCTGCGAGTACACCGGGAAGTCTGCGAGTACACCGGGAAGTCTGCGAGTACACCGGGAAGTCTGCGAGTACACCGGGAAGTCTGCGAGTACACCGAGAAGTCTGTGAGTGCAAAGGGAAGGCTGTGAGTGCAAAGGGAAGGCTGTGAGTACACTGTTAGTGTACTGCGACTAAGACTTAAACACTCCAGACATAAGAGAATTCGTTCAAGTTTCTCTAGTTCGTAGGACTTCTTAACTGATTTTAAAAACCTCATTTTTTTTTTATTAACACATCGGCAGTGTTACGGGCATAGCCTGTAAATCACTTAGAGGTAGTGCTTCTCGTAACAAAATTGAGAAAAGAACAGATCTAACTCGTAGCAGGGCTCACATATAGAGAGAAAAGGAATCTTTCTAGTTTCAGTTAGTTTTATTAACAGCTTTAATAATTAATACTCATTTCACACACACTGAGTAAAACATATCATTAGCCTTATTATCACTATAATAAGTTAAACATTCACAAACTGCTCTAGGCCGAGCATAATTAGACTCTTTCACAACGAATCAAAAGGTATATGCAAATATATGTACAGACACGTGCATTTTACCAGCCTTAACACCACGCTGAAGCAAATAACTGTTCCTTCTCGAGGATCCTTCTCTAGATAAGATTCTATAAATGGCATATCACTTAGGTTCATTCACTTATTCTCATTGTCTTCAAGAGTTTTTCATCCGCCTATTCAAATATATTCATCCACCGTCTCAGATAGATATTCACTATTCAAGGGCTTCCAATAACTCCTGGGCACTGCTGGGGGGAGAGTAGGGAGTCTTGAAGACAGATTCTCCACTAGTCCTTTCCTAGACCAGAGGAAGGTATCAACTCAACAAGGTAAGGCTTTACCAGCCGACCTAAACTCGGTTTGTAGCTCAAAGCGTCTGCTGGTACTTAACCTGCCGCACCAGCAGTGTCTGCTGGTGCTTAACCAGCCGCACCAGCAGTTTACAATATTACAACATCCTACCTATGTACAAAGCTAAACAATTTGGGGCCAGATAATATTATAAAGTCGAGTAAATCCATTTTAGCTATTAATGGAAATACTCCTTAATATAATATTAGGTGAAAAAGCCAAAACAAACATTAATACACATATCATTTCGTTCTGGAAATGAGCAAAGGGCGTAACACTCCTTCCCCACGACCAAATGTCGCACTAAACATAGAATATTAATAGCCCTAAATCTCCTACTACATATAATAGAATTTCTAGAATATGAACATAACAGTTGGTATATATTTCTCAGCCTTCAAAAATATTTCATATACTCTTGGTCTCCATATAGTCAGAGTGTTGTCCAGGAAGGAGACAGTGTAGACCACAGACATTCGCCTCAACAGAACTGGATTTTCTCTCACTGTCTTGAGTGGCATGAAGGCAGTGCTGTAGGCCTGGACCTACATAAGGTCACCCCAACTGGTCTTTAAACTTCATCCTCCATTACTAAACTGTAATTGGTATTACTCCCTCACATAACTGTAGGCGAAAAAACAGGAACTATTAGTCATAAATTAGAGCATGGAGAGCGTAAAATCATACTAGTCTTAAGGACGGGACAATGCGTCCGCAATCACATTATATTTGCCCTTTATATGAAGAATTTTAATGGAAAAAGGCTGTAATCTAAGGGCCCATCTTTGTATTCTGGCATTCTTAGATTTCATGGTATTAATGAATGTTAAAGGGTTATGATCGGCGTATACCATGATCTGGTGGGGTGATGTTCCCAAGTAAACTTCAAAATGCTCTAGGGAGAGAACCAAGGCTAGGGCTTCTTTTTTAACAGTGGCATAATTTCTTTGGTGGGGCTTTAAGGTAGAGGAGTAATAGCAAATCGGATGAAGATGATCAGAAGATTGGGACGACTGCAGTAACACTGATCCAACAGCATAACTGCTGGCGTCTATATGTAACAAGAAAGGACAGTTAAAATCAGGGCTTTTCAACACTGGAGAAGAATTCAGCAATCGCTTTAACCTGATGAAAGCCAAATTACATTCCTTAGACCAAATAAACTTAGTTTTAGAGCTAGTCAGCTCAAAAAGGGGGGCTGCCACGTGTGAGAAATTTGGGCAGAATCTTCTATAGTACCCAGCCATTCCCAAAAATCTCTGTACCCCTTTTCTATCTTGTGGTATAGGAAAATCTGAAATGGCTCTCACTTTTGCATTGATGGGTGCCACCGTTCCCTGACCTATATTAAACCCCAAATACCTTATCCTAGCTTGCCCGAATTTGCATTTGGCCAAATTGATAGTAAAGTTATAAGTATCTAATTTCCTAAAAAGAGCCTCCAGACGGTTTAAATGTGAACTCCAATCATCACTAATAACTACTAAATCGTCGAGGTAGGCTTCTACCCCCTCAAGGTTATAAGTAAGGTCATTCATGAGCCGCTGAAAGGTAGAAGCTGCGTTGCACAACCCGAATGGGGTAACCAAGTAATTGAACAAGCCCCCATGTATTGTGAATGCTGATATGTCCTGAGCACGGTTTGTTAGGGGCACTTGATAGTAACCTCACAGTAGGTCCAGCCGGCTCACATACTGGGCCCCGGCAACCCTATCAATTAAATCATCCACCCTCGGCAAAGGGTACCCATCTGGAACTGTAACTGAATTCACTTTTCTATAATCAGTGCACATACGATATGTACCATCTGACTTCGGGACCAACACACAAGGAGAGGCCCACGGACTTTTGCTCCTTTCAATTAGCCCATGGGTCAGTAAAAAGTCGATTTCATCCCTTAATGCTTGGTGTTTTATTGGGCTTAAGCGATAAGGAGATTGCTTGATGGGCGTGGCTCCTTGGACATCCACGTCATGTGTTCCCAACGTACAGCGCTTAGGTATATCACCAAACAAGGATGGGTATTTCAATATCATACTCTTCACTTCTTTGGCCCGGTCGCTGGTCAGATCTTGCAAAAAATCGTCCAGGGATCGTAGAACTTGAGTATTTCTAAGACGGATTTCGATTCCTTTGGAGCAGTCCTCCAAATCCTCTACTTCTTCCCGGGATTCTAAGAGAATGGCAGCGGTCGGGGCTAACCCGACATAATATCTCTTCAACTGATTAACATGGTATGCATGGTCCGATTTTCTTTTCCCTGGCGTACGAACCAGGTAATTCACTTCACTTAGTTTTTTAATGACTGCCAAAGGTCCCTCATATCTTGGTTTCAATGCATGTCCGGGCATGAATTTCTGAGCCAATACTTTATCTCCTATGTTGAAAGAGCGAGGGGCCGCATGTTTATCGTGTCGTAGCTTCATTTTAGCCTGGGCTTCCTTCAAGTTCTTTACGGCTAAATTCCTAGTGAAAGTTAGGTGTTCCTGCATCAAAGCTGGACATACCTGAACCGACGGCGTACGCCTTCCGGTCCATACATCTCTCAATACTGCGAGAGGTCCACGTACATTATAACTATATATCAATTCAAAAGGGCTATACCCCAAACTTTCCTGCTCACTCTCCCTTACTGCCAGGAGAAGGAAAGGAATGCCCTCATCCCAGTCTTTACTAAACTGTTCACAGTAAGAACGCATCATTACTTTTAACGTTTGATGGAACCGTTCTAAAGCTCCTTGAGACTGGGGTCTATAACTTGTAGCGAGGATAGATTTTATCCCCAGGCGTGACATAGCCTCCTTGAAGATTTTGGAGGTGAAGTTAGAGCCCTGATCAGATTGGATTTCACGAGGCAACCCTACCTGTGAGAAAAACCTTATCAAAGCACGGACTATTGCGCGAGCATTTATTCTCCTCATGGGGATGGCCTCGGGATATCGAGTGGCAGAATCCATTATAGTGAATAGATATTGATTTCCCGCCTTGGTCCTGGGGAGCGGACCTACACAATCTATAATCAGGCGGGGAAAACGGCTCACCATCTGAGATGATAGGGTGGAGAGGTGCGGAAGCGGGGTATGAGTAGGTTTGCCGACGGTCTGACAGACCCGGCAACTACGAAGGTGTTCCACCACAGTTTCCCGCATTCTAGGCCAAAAAAAGTATTTTGACAACTTTACAATTGTCTTCCTTACTCCTAGGTGTCCTCCCATCGGACTGTTATGGGCGACCTCCAGTGCAAGATCGCGATAAACCCTAGGAAGGATTAATACATGCTTGGTCTTGGCAAAAGATGTATCTGGAGAATCTTTTCTGGTGGATTTCTTCATAAGTATACCGCTACTTGAATAAACACAGTCCTCTAGTTTCTCGGCCTCATCTTCCATTATCACTAACTTCCTTATACTCTCCAACGAGGGATCTTCCAACTGAGCTTGAATTAGATCTTTCGGCCCAAACTTTTTAGCACACAAGGAATCTAAACTTGAATCTTGTCCGACAGACACTGTAGCCGCGGGCTTGGGCCAGTGGGTGGTACTGAACAACAGGTCCAAACCCAGATCAGCATTGCCCACTTCTTCCTCTGGTGATTCAGGAGGCACTCGGGGAGCCATGGATCTAGTGACAGCGCCCAGTGGAAATAATGATAGGTCCTTCTTATAAGCCTCAATCACATAATCCTCCCCAGAGGTATTTTCTATCACCAAAGGTTCTTTCTTGATCCCTTCACACCTTAAGTCATTACCTATCAGTAGGTCAGCAGACTTAATTGGGAATCCTTCGTCTGATATGCCGACCGCCGCATATCCCTTATAGCCACTTATGTCTAGGTATATCCTATGGAGGGGAACTCTGGAGACAGCTCCTCCATAAGCCTCCAGAAGTCCGTCTATCTTCGTATGAGTATGGTCAGATAGAGGGAGGATTCCCTTCTTTAATAATGTCAAGTAACTCCCTGTATCCCTATAAGTCTTAATAGATACCACTTGACACTCGTCAATACCAGCTTGTCCTTCTGAAAAATATGGGCTCATCGCCTTTTCAATTTCTTGTTCTGATATGGCCATCGTCTCTGGTCATCTCAGTGAAGCAAACTTCGTTCCCGCCAGTCCTTCCTGTGTCTGGGATATTGAAGACACCATCTGTATAGGGGCACCTTCCCGATTTTTATACCTCATGTCCCTTTCCAGCTGATAACATTGGTTTCTCCCATGACCTTCTCTTTGGCAATAGGTGCAGGATAAATTCTTCCTGGCTTTATACATCTCCCGTTTTTGTTGGTTTCTCCCATGACCTTCTCTTTGGCAATAGGTGCAGGATAAATTCTTCCTGGCTTTATACATCTCCCGTTTTTGTCGTGGTGCAAACCTGACATCATTAATAGGCTTATACAGGGGACGAGAGGTTATTGCTGTTGAAGGAAACCTTTGGCGAGGTTCTATTCTCGACTTAACTGGTTGAACCTTCTGGCTCGATTTTACTGCTTCCACTCTGGATGTTCTATCGCGGATCAGCTGGTTGGAGATCTCGTAGTGATCGGCCAGAGCAGCGGTTTCTAACACATCAGGAGTCTGACGGTCGATCAGGAACTTCCGCAAATCTCCTGATATAGAATTATAGAAGTCCTCTTGTAATATTAATTGGGACAGACTGCTTATGGTGTTGCTTTGTGAGGCTCTTTGCCACCTCTCAAATGCTATCTGCTTCTGCCTGGCAAAGTCCACCCAAGTTTGTCCTGGTAACCTCTGCAAATTACGGAAGGCTTGCTGGTAGCTCAAAGGAAGTAGGTCATATGTTTCCAGGATGACCTTTTTCACAGAGTCATATTGAGCGTATTTTCATAAGGCAAAGACGCTGTACATTCCCGAGCTTTTCCAGTCAGCGTCGTATGCAACAAGATAGCCCAGAACTTCTGGGGCCACTGCATAGCCCGAGCCTGATTTTCAAAGGTATCGAAATAGGTGTCCAGATCAGACTAAAAAAACTTGGGCACCAAAGATGCTGCTTTATGGATGTCGAAAGCACTTTCGGAGGCCTTGGGCCTCACAACTTCTTCTCTTTGCCGCTGACGCTCGTAGAGTATGTTGTCCCTTTCAAATTCTTCCGCATTCAGCTTCCTTTGGGCTTCTATTTGGGCCGTTTGCAAAAGAATAAGGCGCTCCATCCTTTCGAACTGGATATGGGATATGGGACCAGAAGGCAGTGGAGGAGTTGGGGGATAGACGTTTCCCCATCTTTCCTTGGGTCGAGCACCTAAGCCGGGTACCTCTAGTGGATCAGGATCGGAAACTGGGCGACTAGTTGCCCCAATTTCAGGCACCTCTCCCAGGAATGTAAGTTCACCAGATGTTCCCTTAACTTCTGGCTCAGCCACATCCCCAGAAGGTAGGGAAGTTGGAAGGCCACCAGGATCAGGCCCTGCTGCTTCAAGCGGTTGTTCTAAGTCTTCAAACTGAGATATTAGACTTGCCTCATCAGTATCCTGAAAGTTATCCACTTCTCCCCGTTCTGGAAACATGTTCCTTAAAATAGATAGAGTGGTCTCGGCGGTGTAATATCTATTATACTTCACTCCTAGGCGTACAGCAATTTGCCAGCACTTCTGAAGTTTTAAAGACTCCAAATCCTCCAAAGTTAACTCACATAATAACTTTTGTATTTGGGCCTCCATTGTCGACTATGGGTGTCGAGACAGCAGCTTCCTTTCGTGGGACTAGCACTTATTCCTCAAGGCGTATGTCTCCTCCAGCACCTTGGATTAAAGAGTAAACTCCCGGACAGGCCCCCACTTTGTTACGGGCATAGCCTGTAAATCACTTAGAGGTAGTGCTTCTCGTAACAAAATTGAGAAAAGAACAGATCTAACTCGTAGCAGGGCTCACATATAGAGAGAAAAGGAATCTTTCTAGTTTCAGTTAGTTTTATTAACAGCTTTAATAATTAATACTCATTTCACACACACTGAGTAAAACATATCATTAGCCTTATTATCACTATAATAAGTTAAACATTCACAAACTGCTCTAGGCCGAGCGTAATTAGACTCTTTCACAACGAGTCAAAAGGTATATGCAAATATATGTACAGACACGTGCATTTTACCAGCCTTAACACCACGCTGAAGCAAATAACTGTTCCTTCTCGAGGATCCTTCTCTAGATAAGATTCTATAAATGGCATATCACTTAGGTTCATTCACTTATTCTCATTGTCTTCAAGAGTTTTTCATCCGCCTATTCAAATATATTCATCCACTGTCTCAGATAGATATTCACTATTCAAGGGCTTCCAATAACTCCTGGGCACTGCTGGGGGGAGAGTAGGGAGTCTTGAAGACAGATTCTCCACTAGTCCTTTCCTAGACCAGAGGAAGGTATCAACTCAACAAGGTAAGGCTTTACCAGCCGACCTAAACTCGGTTTGTAGCTCAAAGCGTCTGCTGGTGCTTAACCAGCCGCACCAGCAGTTTACAATATTACAACATCCTACCTATGTACAAAGCTAAACAATTTGGGGCCAGATAATATTATAAAGTCGAGTAAATCCATTTTAGCTATTAATGGAAATACTCCTTAATATAATATTAGGTGAAAAAGCCAAAACAAACATTAATACACATATCATTTCGTTCTGGAAATGAGCAAAGGGCGTAACAGGCAGTTTCCCACCAAGGCAGGGTGACCCGAAAAAGAAAAAACTTTCATCATTCACTCCATCACTGTCTTGCCAGAGGTGCGCTTACACTACAGTTATAAAACTACAACATTAACATCCCTCCTTCAGAGTGCAGACACTACTTTTCATCTTCATAACTCAAGTCCGGCCTGCCGGTTTCCCTGAATCCCTTCATAAATGTTACTTTGCTCACACTCCAACAGCACGTCAAGTCCTAAAAACCATTTGTCTCCATTTGCTCCTACCTAACACGCTCACACATGCTTGCTGGAAGTCCAAGCCCCTCGCATACAAAACCTCCTTTACCCCCCTCCCTCCAACCTTTCCTAAGCTGACCCCTACCCCGCCTTTCCTCCACTACAGATTTATACACTCTCGAAGTCATTCTATTTTGTTCCATCCTCTCTACATGTCCAAACCATCTCAATAACCCCTCCTCGGTCCTCTGGATAATAGTTTTGGTAATCCCACACCTCCTAATTTCCAAACTACGGATTCTCTGCATTATATTCACACCACACATTGCCCTCAGACATGACATCTCCACTGCCTCCAGCCTTCTCCTTGTTGCAACATTCACAACCCATGTCTCACACCCATACAAGAGTGTTGGTTTAACTATACTCTCATACATTCCCCTCTTTGCTTTCATGGATAAAGTTCTTTGTCTCCACAAACTCCTCAGTGCACCACTCACCTTTATCCCCTCGTCAATTCTGTGATTTACCTCATCTTTCATAGACCCATCCACTGACGCGTCCACTCCCAAATATCTGAATACATTCACCTCCTCCATTCTCTCTCCCTCCAATCTGATGTCCAATCTTCTGTTACCTAATTTTTTTGTTATCCTCATCACCTTGTTCTTTCCTATATTCACTTTTTATTTCCTTCAATTACATACAATACCAAACTCATCTGCAACTTCTCTTCAGAATCTCCCAAAAGCACAGTGTCATCAGCAAAGAGCAACTGTGACAACTCTCACTTTGTGTTAGATTCTTTATCTTTTAACCCCACACCTCTTGCCAACACCCGAGCATTCACTTGTCTTACAACTCCATCTATAAATATATTGAACATCCATGGTGACATCACATATCCCTGTCTAAGACCGACTTTTACTGGGAAATAATCTTCCTCTCATTTTATATATACAAATAACCCGTACATAGGAGAGGACACCTTACCACGAAGTTTCGGTCCAACTTAGACCATTTACAAAGTCACACTTACAGAAAAGAGTGAGGTAGCCAGTTTATATATGTTCTTATGTTTCTTTACAAGAGAGAGAGAGAGAGCGTCAGAATATAGTGTAGTGTGAGAGTGGGGATGAAGTTGGTTTAGTTAATGTGAAGAATAATGTGTGGGTTAGAAGCACTTGTTAATGCAGGTGCACTCTCAAGGTCATCAACCACACGTGAAGTAAGTGCCAGCATCCCCCCTACCCTCCCCAACACCCCCCCAACCCAATATTACCTCTCCCTCCCTCCAGCGACCTTCTACCTCACACCATGTCTCCTCTTCCAGGTACTACCTTACACTGTGCCAGTGTTGTACATGATGTACTCTACCAGTGTTGTACATGATGTACTCTACCAGTGTACATGATATACACTACCATTGTACATGATGTACACTACCAGTGTTGTACATGATGTACTCTACCAGTGTACATGATGTACACTACCATTGTTGTACATGATGTACTCTACCAGTGTTGTACATGATGTACTCTACCATGTTGTACATGATGTACTCTACCAGTGTTGTACATGATGTACTCTACCAGTGTACATGATGTGCACTACCATTGTACATGATGTGCACTACCAGTGTTGTACATGATGTACTCTACCGGTGTACATGATGTACACTACCAGTGTTGTACATGATGTACTCTACCAGTGTTGTACATGTACACTACCAGTGTACATGATGTACACTACAAGTGTACATGATGTACTCTACCAGTGTTGTACATGATGTACTCTACCAGTGTTATACATGTACACTACCAGTGTTGTACATGTACTCTACCAGTGTTGTACATGATGTACACTACCAGTGTTGTACATGTACTCTACCGGTGTTGTACATGTACTCTACCGGTGTTGTACATGTACTCTACCAGTGTTCATGATGTACTCTACCAGTGTTGTACATGTACTCTACCAGTTGTACATGATGTACTCTACCAGTGTTGTACATGATGTACTCTACCAGTGTTGACATGATGTACTCTACCAGTGTTGTACATGTACTCTACCAGTGTTGTACATGATGTACTCTACCAGTGTTGTACATGATGTACTCTACCAGTGTTGTACATGATGTACTCTACCAGTGTACATGATGTACTCTACCAGTGTTGTACATGATGTACTCTACCAGTGTACATGATGTACACTACCAGTGTTGTACATGTACTCTACCAGTGTTGTACATGATGTACTCTACCAGTGTACATGATATACACTACCATTGTACATGATGTACACTACCATTGTACATGATGTACACTACTAGTGTTGTACATGATGTACTCTACCGGTGTACATGATGTACACTACCAGTGTTGTACATGATGTACTTTACCGGTGTACATGATGTACACTACCAGTGTTGTACATGTACTCTACAAGTGTACATGATGTACACTACAAGTGTTGTACATGATGTACTCTACCAGTGTTGTACATGATGTACTCTACCAGTGTTGTACATGATGTACTCTACCAGTGTTGTACATGATGTACTCTACCAGTGTTGTACATGATGTACTCTACCAGTGTTGTACATGATGTACTCTACCAGTGTTGTACATGATGTACTCTACCAGTGTTGTACATGATGTACTCTACCAGTGTTATACATGTACACTACCAGTGTTGTACATGTCTCTACTAGTGTTGTACATGTACTCTACCAGTGTTGTACATGATGTACACTACCAGTGTTGTACATGTGCTCTACCGGTGTTGTACATGATGTACTCTACCAGTGTTCATGATGTACTCTACCAGTGTTGTACATGCACTCTACCAGTGTTGTACATGATGTACTCTACCAGTGTTGTGCATAATGTACCACCAGTGTTGTACATGATGTACACTACCAGTGTTGTACATGATGTACATTACCAGTGTTGTACATGATGTACACTACCAGTGTTGTACATGATGTACACTACTAGTGTTGTAGATGATGTACACTACCAGTGTTGTAGATTATGTACTCTACCAGTGTTGTACATGTACTCTACCTGTGTTGTAGTAGCACATTTCCCAGTGTGGTAGTACCAGAACTCTACCAGTGTTGTACATGTACTACCCTAGTGTAGTACCAGGAACTACCTAGTGGTAGTACCAGGAACTACCCTGGTGGTAGTACCAAGAACTACCTGTGGTAGTACAGGAACTACCTGTGGTAGTACCAGGAACTACCCTGGTGGTAGTACCAGAACTACCCTGGTGGTAGTACCAGGAACTACCCTGGTGGTAGTACCAGGAACTACCCTGGTGGTAGTACCAGGAACTACCCTGGTGGTAGTACCAGGAACTACCCTGGTGGTAGTACCAGGAACTACCCTGGTGGTAGTACCAGGAACTACCCTGGTGGTAGTACCAGGAACTACCCTGGTGGTAGTACCAGGAACTACCCTGGTGGTAGTACCAGGAACTACCCTGGTGGTAGTACCAGGAACTACCCTGGTGGTAGTACCAGGAACTACCCTGGTGGTAGTACCAGGAACTACCCTGGTGGTAGTACCAGGAACTACCCTGGTGGTAGTACCAGGAACTACCCTGGTGGTAGTACCAGGAACTACCCTGGTGGTAGTACCAGGAACTACCCTGGTGGTAGTACCAGGAACTACCCTGGTGGTAGTACCAGGAACTACCCTGGTGGTAGTACCAGGAACTACCCTGGTGGTAGTACCAGGAACTACCCTGGTGGTAGTACCAGGAACTACCCTGGTGGTACCTTACGATATTTCGCAAATTATCATAATTGGTGAGGATGGTAATGGTTCAGTTGTGAGGATGGTAATGGTTCAGTTGTGAGGATGGTAATGGTTCAGTTGTGAGGATGGTAGTTGATGCAGTGTGTGTGATGGTCAGCATGCAAATGATCTTTATCACTCTTGTATAAAGATGTTGCAAACACCATACTAGTGATGTCTCAAGACTACTCTGTAATGCACACAACATGCAGATCAATGCTTAAGGCTACTCTGTAATATACTCCAAGGGAAGGCTAAGTCAAGACTATTTTGTAATGTACACAAATGATTAAGTCGTAAGGCTACTGTGTAATGTACACAAGTACTATAAAGTGTTAGGAGTGCAGTAAGGTGCCAGGGTGTAAGACAGGTTCACTCTGAACCTTGCGAGCTTCTTCACGGGTCACAGTAACTTGGAACAGGAAGTGCCAAGGTATATATGAAGGTCTTGAAGATACAGAAAACATGACAAGAGACGGAAATAGGTATGCAAGGCACTCAAAATTCAGTGGCACTAACGTCACTCAAAATTCAGTGGCACTAACGTCACTCAAAATTCAGTGGCACTAAGGTCACTCATAAACATCGTGGAGAGGGTTGTGACACTAAGGTCACTCATAAACATCGTGGAGAGGGTTGTGACACTAAGGTCACTCATAAACATCGTGGAGAGGGTTGTGACACTAAGGTCACTCATAAACATCGTGGAGAGGGTTGTGACACTAAGGTCACTCATAAACATCGTGGAGAGGGTTGTGACACTAAGGTCACCTCATAAACATCGTGGAGAGGGTTGTGACACTAAGGTCACTCATAAACATCGTGGAGAGGGTTGTGACACTAAGGTCACTCATAAACATCTTGGAGAGGGTTGTGACACTAAGGTCACTCATAAACATCTTGGAGAGGGTTGTGGCACTAAGGTTACTCATAAACATCTTGGAGAGGGTTGTGGCACTAAGGTCACTCATAAACATCTTGGAGAGGGTTGTGACACTAAGGTCACTCATAAACATCGTGGAGAGGGTTGTGACACACCAAAATACAACTTTTATGGAATAACATGTCAGAACGACCCAAGTTAACATATAAAGCAGGAAGATCCTTTATACCTTAGATATACCTTTGAAGAGTTTCGAGAGTTTCACTACTCTCGAAGCCCGGCCATGGGCCAGGCTCGTCTGGTGCTTGCCTGGTTGATCTGGCACCTGGTGAAGATACTTGTCCAGTTTCCTCTTGAAGGCTCCTACACTTGTTCCAGCTGTGTTTCTGATATCTTCTGGTAAGATGTTGAATAGTCTGGGACCCCGGATGTTGATACAGTGCTCCCGTATTGTCCCCACCGCACCCCTGCTCCTCACTGGGTTTATTTTACATTTCCTCCCATATCTCTCACTCCAGTATGTTGTTATGGCAGTGTGCAGATTTGGGACCAGGCCCTCGAGTACTTTCCAGGTATATATTATCATGTATTTCTCTCCTATGCTCCAGAGAGTACATGTTCAAGACTTGAAGGCGTTCCCAGTAATTTAGGTGCTTTACTGGCTCAGTGTGAGCCGTAAACGATCTCTGTACTTGTTCCATCTCTGATATTTCTCCTGCTTTGAACGGGGCCGTCAGCACTGAGCAATATTCTAAGTGGGGAAGCACTAGCAATTTGAAGAGTGTCACCATTTGAAGAGTGTCACCATTGGCATTATTTCCCTTGTTTTGAAAGTTCTCAATACCCACCCCGTCATCTTCCTGGCTATCGTGATTCTCACTTCTACCTAAGACTGTTGGTGCTTGCTGCAAACAGTTCGACATATGCATCACAGCCTGGCTGAGCAAGAAGGAACTGGAAGAATTTACTCGGTTCCTACTTAAAGACAGCTAAGAGGTCTGTTGGTAATTTGCTATATGTATGAAGGGAGGGTATTTAAGTCTTGGTCCATATTTGAAATTACTAAGTTTCTTGGTGTCGTAGGTAGTGATATTTGTGTGCAGGTTTAGAACCAGTCCTTATAGAATTTTTCAGGTATAAATTGTTTATCTTTATCGCCTACATTCCAAGGAGTACAGTTCGAGGGACTTCAAGCTTTCCCAATAATGTAGATGCTTGGCTTACTTTACACAGGCAATGGAAATGTTTTGTACATTCTCCAGGTCTGCAATTTTTGCCGCCTAAAAGGAGCTGTAAGAGTACAACACTATTCTAGTCTAGAGAGAACATTAACTTGGCATCTCTCATTTTGAAGGTTCTAGTTATCCAACCCTTCATTTTCCCCGAGGTTGTGATACACCAGTGCAATATTTAAAAGAGATCTTCAAACATTATCAACAGTAGGGAGGCCTGGTCACAGACCGGGCCGCGGGGGCGTTGACCCCCAGAACTCTTCAGATTTAACTTCTCCAGTAAATCCTTCACATTAGTCTTTCTCATTAATTCCACTTTTCCATGTATTTCTTTTACACGCATTTTGTGCGCTGTTACACCGTCATCACAATGATCTGTGTACGTCATGTCTGTATTTTGTGCTCTGTTACACCGTCATCACAATGATCTGTGTACGTCATGTCTGTATTTTGTGCTCTGTTACACCGTCATCACAATGATCTATGTACGTCATGTCTGTATTTTGTGCTCTGTTACACCGTCATCACAATGATCTGTGTACGTCATGTCTGTATTTTGTGCTCTGTTACACCGTCATCACAATGATCTGTGTACGTCATGTCTGTATTTTGTGCTCTGTTACACCGTCATCACAATGATCTATGTACGTCATGTCTGCATTTTGTGCGCTGTTACACCGTCATCACAATGATCTGTGTACGTCATGTCTGTATTTTGTGCGCTGTTAAACCGTCATCACAATGATCTGTGTACGTCATGTCTGCATTTTGTGCGCTGTTACACCATCATCACAATGATCTATGTACGTCATGTCTGTATTTTGTGCGCTGTTACACCATCATCACAATGATCTATGTACGTCATGTCTGTATTTTGTGCGCTGTTACACCGTCATCACAATGTATGTCTCATTCTGTATGTGCTGTTAATCATACATGATCTATTTCGTCTGTCTGTATTTTGTGCGCTGTTACACCATCATCACAATGATCTATGTACGTCATGTCTGTATTTTGTGCGCTGTTACACCGTCATCACAATGATCTATGTACGTCATGTCTGTATTTTGTGCGCTGTTACACCGTCATCACAATGATCTGTGTACGTCATGTCTGTATTTGGTTAGTCTTCCAATGCACCCAAGACTTAATTGTCCATTAATTGAAAGAGATTACCTGAAGGGTATTCCGGGGATCAGTGCCCCCGCGACCCTGTCCACGACCAGGTCTCCCTGTGGATCAGGGCCTGATCAACGAGGCTGTCGCTGGCCGCACGCAGTCCAACGTACGAACCACAGCCCGGCTGATCCGGCACCAATTTTAGGTATCTGTCCAGTTCCCTCTTGAAGACAACCAGGGGTCTACTGGTAATGCCCCTTATGGCTGGTGGGAGGCTGTTGAACAGTCTTGGGCCCCGGGCAGTTATTGCGTTTTCTCTTAGTGTACCAGTGGCGCCCCTACTTTTCATTGGGGGTACGTTGCATCGCCTGCCAAGTCTTTTGCTTTCGTAGGGAGTGATTTATGTGTGCATATTGGGAACCAGTCCCTCCAGAATCTTCGAGGTGTAGATTATGATATATATCTCTCGCCTGCGCTCCAGTGAGTACAAGTCAAGTGCTTCCAGTTAGGAGTGACCTGCTGTATACTCATGTTGCCATGGCTTGTGCATCTGTAGGATCAGCAAAGGTATTAATGAGAGACAGTACTATTGTTTTAAAGTTTGCAAAGACTTTGCCACTACCTTTGTTATGTGGGATTGTGTACGTTGTTGTTAATGAACGTGGGATAATGCCACTACCTTTGTTATGTGGGATTGTGTACGTTGTTGTTAATGAACGTGGGATAATGCCACTACCTTTGTTATGTGGATTGTGTACGTTGTTGTTAATGAACGTGGGATAATGCCACTACCTTTGTTATGTGGGATTGTGTACGTTGTTGTTAATGAACGTGGGATAATGCCACTACCTTTGTTATGTGGGATTGTGTACGTTGTTGTTAATGAACGTGGGATAATGCCACTACCTTTGTTATGTGGGATTGTGTACGTTGTTGTTAATGAACGTGGGATAATGCCACTACCTTTGTTATGTGGGATTGTGTACGTTGTTGTTAATGAACGTGGGATAATGCCACTACCTTTGTTATGTGGGATTGTGTACGTTGTTGTTAATGAACGTGGGATAATGCCACTACCTTTGTTATGTGGGATTGTGTACGTTGTTGTTAATGAACGTGGATAACTCCTGTGTCCAAACTACATTTCTTTAGAATATTTAAGGTACGTCAAAGATATTTTGTTATAGTATATGGAGTTCCAGTATTGTGGGTCTGAGGGAGAGTGCACTGGCATGAACTTTATATATGTTCAACAAGTGTGTCTGAGGGAGAGTGCACTGGCATGAACTTTATATATGTTCAACAAGTGTGTCTGAGGGAGAGTGCACGGGCATGAACTTTGTATATGTTCAACAAGTGTGTCTGAGGGAGAGTGCACTGGTATGAACTTTGTATATGTTCAACAAGTGGGTCTGAGGGAGAGTGCACTGGTATGAACTTTGTATATGTTCAACAAGTGTGTCTGAGGGAGAGTGCACGGGCATGAACTTTGTATATGTTCAACAAGTGGGTCTGAGGGAGAGTGCACTGGCATGAACTTTATATATGTTCAACAAGTGGGTCTGAGGGAGAGTGCACTGGCAT
Source organism: Cherax destructor (assembly GCA_009830355.1). Classification (NCBI taxonomy): domain Eukaryota; kingdom Metazoa; phylum Arthropoda; class Malacostraca; order Decapoda; family Parastacidae; genus Cherax; species Cherax destructor. Next base: position 36,912 of record WNWK01008863.1, on the reverse strand, counting down.
GAACTTTATATATGTTCAACAAGTTAATAACGACGGAAATTTTGTGGATGTGAGCAGAGTTTTGAGTATCATTCATGAACAATAGTTTTAATCATTGATCTTTCATCTTGTTAATGAATCACAAAACTGTGGTATTGTGATTTGGGAATCTCTGTCATTTGTTTATGGTGGCCAGTGCAAGTTGCACCTCCCTGAAACAAGGGCTCACTATTGGATGAGTCTTGAGCTAAAAGTTTTCCATTTCTCTAGTTTGTTATCTTTTTGTTCTTCAGATATTCGAAGCCTTTGAGAAGCTCGGGGCGCCTACCCATAGACAGTATGCACAACTGCCCCACGTCCAGACTATATATTCTTCAAAAATTGCAAGAAACCTCTATCTTGCTCCATAAATATTCTATGGAGGAGCTTGATATTATCAAAATTTTTGCAACAAGATTGTCATTCATAAGAATAACAACAGTTGGACAGTTGAGGGCAGCCTGGGTTGAGAACACCTTGCTCTGCCTTTCACAATTTCTAGATCACAATGACATGGTCTTGGACGCTCTGGAAGACAAGGTAAATGCTGATGTAGTGTACAGTGATTTTGCAAAAGTCTTCGACAAGTGCGACCTTGGAGTGAAGATGCAAAAAATGTATGCAAAAGCAATAAATGAAAAATAATTCAGATGTATATTTAACTTTTTAACAAATAGAAGCCGAAGAGTAGTAGAGAAACATGAAGTCAAAAACTGTCACAGTGAAAAGCTCTCTTGCTCAAGGCAGAGTACTTAATACATTTCTGTTTTTCATTTTCATATACCACATATACAAGGTCATAAATCATGACACCATAACATCCTTAGTTGTTGATACCAGGGTCTCTGAGAGTGAGGTCCCTCCAACACAGTTGATGATACCAGGGTCTCTGAGAGTGAGGTCCCTCCAACACAGTTGATGATACCAGGGTCTCTGAGAGTGAGGTCCGTCCAACACAGTTGATGATACCAGGGTCTCTGAGAGTGAGGTCCGTCCAACACAGTTGATGATACCAGGGTCTCTGAGAGTGAGGTCCGTCCAACACAGTTGATGATACCAGGGTCTCTGAGAGTGAGGTCCGTCCAACACAGTTGATGATACCAGGATCTCTGAGAGTGAGGTCCGTCCAACACAGTTGATGATACCAGGGTCTCTGAGAGTGAGGTCCGTCTAACACAGTTGATGATACCAGGGTCTCTGAGAGTGAGGTCCCTCCAACACACAGTTGATGATACCAGAGTCTCTGAGAGTGAGGTCCCTCCAACACGGTTGATGATACCAGGGTCTCTGAGAGTGAGGTCCGTCTAACACAGTTGATGATACCACAGTCTCTGAGAGTGAGGTCCCTCCAACACAGTTGATGATACCAGGGTCTCTGAGAGTGAGGTCCCTCCAACACAGTTGATGATACCAGGGTCTCTGAGAGTGAGGTCTATCCAACACAGTTGATGATACCAGGGTCTCTGAGAGTGAGGTCTATCCAACACAGTTGATGATACCAGGGTCTCTGAGAGTGAGGTCTATCCAACACAGTTGATGATACCAGGGTCTCTGAGAGTGAGGTCCGTCCAACACACAGTTGATGATACCAGGATCTCTGAGAGTGAGGTCCCTCCAACACAGTTGATACCAGGGTCTCTGAGAGTGAGGTCCGTCCAACACACAGTTGATGATACCAGGGTCTCTGAGAGAGAGGTCCCTCCAACACAGTTGATACCAGGGTCTCAGAGTGAGGTCCCTCCAATACACAGTTGATGATACCAGGGTCTCTGAGAGTGAGGTACGTCCAACACACCCACTACATTCGCTGGCAACTGCCGTCTTTCACATGACTTTTTAAACATCGCTGCTAATTATTCACATTTGCTCTGCTGTCTGAGCACCCATGTAGAGGTGTTGTCCCATCCCCGTAGAGGTATTTAGCGCATTAGTTTTTTCACCTTTCCCAATACTCGTTGGTGCACACTGATTCTCTGGGATTGTTCCAGATTCCACTGATAATGCCTCCCTAAATTATTTGCTCAACTCCAAACATACTTCCTGGTCATTCCTAGTGAGCTCCCCTCCTTCATGCTTATTACCTGGCCTGGTTCTTTACTGATCTGGGACCAGGCCTCCTCAGGTCCCAGACCAGGCCATCTCTGGTCCCAGACCAGGCCACCTCTGGTCCCAGACCAGGCCACCTCAGGTCCCAGACCAGGCCACCTCTGGTCCCAGACCAGGCCACCTCTGGTCCCAGACCAGGCCACCTCTGGTCCCAGACCAGGCCACCTCTGGTCCCAGACCAGGGCACCTCTGGTCCCAGACCAGGCCTCCTTAGGTCCCAGACCAGGCCACCTCTAGTCCCAGACCAGGCCACCTCTGGTCCCAGACCAGGCCACCTCTGGTCCCAGACCAGGCCACCTCTGGTCCCAGACCAGGGCACCTCTGGTCCCAGACCAGGGCACCTCAGGTCCCAGACCAGGCCTCCTCAGGTCCCAGACCAGGCCTCCTCAGGTCCCAGACCAGGCCTCTAGAAACTTCGGCTCATATTTGGCTTTTTGATGCTGTGTCATTCTCAAATTGTCGTTATCCTCTCTTCTTATTCATGTATATTCGTTTCTAGCTCTTCTGCATGTTTCCTTATTCTCTGGCATTCTTTTCTTTCCATCTTTCTTCCAAGCTTATGCCTTTATCCTTTACCTCCCTGCAACATTGGGTAATCCATGGACCTGCAACATTGGGTAATCCATGGACCTGCAACATTGGGTAATCCATGGACCTGCAACATTGGGTAATCCATGGACATGCAACATTGGGTAATCCATGGACACACACCTCCTGACACTTACCAGTTACATACTCCATTTCATTCACTGTCTTTCAGTCTAGCTTGTTAACTCACGGCACTCTACTCAAGGATTGTCTCATGCCATCGTAGTCTTCTCTTTTGAGGTCATGTTTGTCCCTTCGTGCTCTGTATTTCTCTACGCAAGGTATAAGAGCCTCAGCACTGCATGGTCGCTAGCACCAAGGTATAAGAGCCTCAGCACTGAATGGTTGCTACCACCAAGGTATTAGAGCCTCAGCACTGCATGGTCGCTAGCACCAAGGTATTAGAGCCTCAGCACTGCATGGTTGCTAGCACCAAGGTATTAGAGCCTCAGCACTGCATGGTCGCTAGCACCAAGGTATTAGAGCCTCAGCACTGCATGGTTGCTAGCACCAAGGTATAAGAGCCTCAGCACTGAATGGTTGCTACCACCAAGGTATTAGAGCCTCAGCACTGCATGGTGGCTACCACCAAGGTATTAGAGCCTCAGCACTGCATGGTCGCTAGCACCAAGGTATAAGAGAGTCAGCACTGAATGGTTGCTACCACCAAGGTATTAGAGCCTCAGTACTGCATTGTTGCTACCACCAAGGTATTAGAGCCTCAGTACTGCATGGTCGCTAGCACCAAGGTATTAGAGCCTCAGCACTGAATGGTTGCTAGCACCAAGGTATTAGAGCCTCAGCACTGAATGGTTGCTAGCACCAAGGTATTAGAGCCTCAGCACTGAATGGTTGCTAGCACCAAGGTATTAGAGCCTCAGCACTGCATGGTCGCTACCACCAAGGTATTAGAGCCTCAGCACTGAATGGTCGCTAGCACCAAGGTATTAGAGCCTCAGCACTGAATGATTGCTAGCACCAAGGTATTAGAGCCTCAGCACTGAATGGTTGCTACCACCAAGGTATTAGAGCCTCAGCACTGAATGGTTGCTACCACCAAGGTATTAGAGCCTCAGCACTGCATGGTCGCTAGCACCAAGGTGTTAGAGCCTCAGCACTGAATGGTTGCTACCACCAAGGTATTAGAGCCTCAGCACTGAATGGTTGCTAGCACCAAGGTATTAGAGCCTCAGCACTGCATGGTGGCTAGCACCAAGGTATTAGAGCCTCAGTACTGCATGGTTGCTAGCACCAAGGTATTAGAGCCTCAGCACTGAATGGTTGCTAGCACCAAGGTATTAGAGCCTCAGCACTGAATGGTTGCTAGCACCAAGGTATTAGAGCCTCAGCACTGCATGGTCGCTAGCACCAAGGTGTTAGAGCCTCAGCACTGAATGGTTGCTACCACCAAGGTATTAGAGCCTCAGCACTGAATAGTTGCTAGCACCAAGGTATTAGAGCCTCAGCACTGAATGGTTGCTAGCACCAAGGTATTAGAGCCTCAGCACTGAATGGTTGCAACCACCAAGGTATTAGAGCCTCAGCACTGCATGGTTTCTAGCACCAAGGTATTAGAGCCTCAGTACTGCATGGTTGCTAGCACCAAGGTATTAGAGCCTCAGCACTGAATGGTTGCTAGCACCAAGGTATTAGAGCCTCAGCACTGATGGTGCTACACCAAGGTATTAGAGCCTCAGTACTGCATGGTCGCTAGCACCAAGGTATTAGAGCCTCAGCACTGCGTGGTTGCTAGCACCAAGGTATTAGAGCCTCAGCACTGCATGGTTGCTAGCACCAAGGTATTAGAGCCTCAGCACTGCATGGTTGCTAGCACCAAGGTATTAGAGCCTCAGTACTGCATGGTTGCTAGCACCAAGGTATTAGAGCCTCAGCACTGCATGGTCGCTAGCACCAAGGTATTAGAGCCTCAGCACTGCATGGTCGCTAGCACCAAGGTATTAGAGCCTCAGCACTGCATGGTTGCTAGCACCAAGGTATTAGAGCCTCAGCACTGCATGGTCGCTAGCACCAAGGTATTAGAGCCTCAGCACTGCATGGTCCTAGCACCAAGGTATTAGAGCCTCAGCACTGCATGGTGCTAGCACCAAGGTATTAGAGCCTCAGCACTGCATGGTGCTAGCACCAAGGTATTAGAGCCTCAGCACTGCATGGTCGCTAGCACCAAGGTATTAGAGCCTCAGCACTGCATGGTCGCTAGCACCAAGGTATTAGAGCCTCAGCACTGCATGGTTGCTAGCACCAAGGTGTTAGAGCCTCAGCACTGCATGGTTGCTAGCACCAAGGTATTAGAGCCTCAGCACTGCATGGTTGCTAGCACCAAGGTATTAGAGCCTCAGCACTGCATGGTTGCTAGCACCAAGGTATTAGAGCCTCAGTACTGCATGGTTGCTAGCACCAAGGTATTAGAGCCTCAGCACTGCATGGTTGCTAGCACCAAGGTATTAGAGCCTCAGCACTGCATGGTTGCTAGCACCAAGGTATTAGAGCCTCAGCACTGCATGGTTGCTAGCACCAAGGTATTAGAGCCTCAGCACTGCATGGTTGCTAGCACCAAGGTATTAGAGCCTCAGCACTGCATGGTCGCTAGCACCAAGGTATTAGAGCCTCAGCACTGCATGGTGCTAGCACCAAGGTATTAGAGCCTCAGCACTGCATGGTGGCTAGCACCAAGGTATTAGAGCCTCAGCACTGCATGGTCGCTAGCACCAAGGTATTAGAGCCTCAGCACTGCATGGTCGCTAGCACCAAGGTATTAGAGCCTCAGCACTGCATGGTCGCTAGCACCAAGGTATTAGAGCCTCAGCACTGCATGGTCGCTAGCACCAAGGTATTAGAGCCTCAGTACTGCATGGTTGCTAGCACCAAGGTATTAGAGCCTCAGCACTGCATGGTCGCTAGCACCAAGGTATTAGAGCCTCAGCACTGCATGGTCGCTAGCACCAAGGTATTAGAGCCTCAGCACTGCATGGTCGCTAGCACCAAGGTATTAGAGCCTCAGCACTGCATGGTCGCTAGCACCAAGGTATTAGAGCCTCAGCACTGAATGGTCGCTAGCACCAAGGTATTAGAGCCTCAGCACTGAATGGTCGCTAGCACCAAGGTATTAGAGCCTCAGCACTGCATGGTTGCTAGCACCAAGGTATTAGAGCCTCAGCACTGCATGGTTGCTAGCACCAAGGTATTAGAGCCTCAGCACTGCATGGTTGCTAGCACCAAGGTATTAGAGCCTCAGTACTGCATGGTTGCTAGCACCAAGGTATTAGAGCCTCAGCACTGCATGGTTGCTAGCACCAAGGTATTAGAGCCTCAGCACTGCATGGTTGCTAGCACCAAGGTATTAGAGCCTCAGCACTGCATGGTTGCTAGCACCAAGGTATTAGAGCCTCAGTACTGCATGGTTGCTAGCACCAAGGTATTAGAGCCTCAGCACTGAATGGTCGCTAGCACCAAGGTATTAGAGCCTCAGTACTGCATGGTTGCTAGCACCAAGGTATTAGAGCCTCAGCACTGCATGGTTGCTAGCACCAAGGTATTAGAGCCTCAGCACTGCATGGTTGCTAGCACCAAGGTATTAGAGCCTCAGCACTGCATGGTCGCTAGCACCAAGGTATTAGAGCCTCAGCACTGCATGGTCGCTAGCACCAAGGTATTAGAGCCTCAGCACTGCATGGTCGCTAGCACCAAGGTATTAGAGCCTCAGCACTGCATGGTCGCTAGCACCAAGGGACCTCTGATATTCCTTGTTCTCTACATCCGAGTCACTTAGGGTGAACACAAGGTCCAGCCTTTGTGGTTCATCACCTTTCCATTCTTGTATCCTTGATATGCCAACTCATAGTTTTCCATTGTCACCTCCAACAACTTAGCTCTCTATGTATCCGGATCCCTCCGTGTCTCTTGACTTTCTCCCTCTGTTTCTTTATGGTTGAAGTTCTTTATGATCAGTAATGTTGCATTTCTCGCAGGTGCTTGTCTAACACCCTCTGTTATTGTATCCACCATCACTCTTGCTGTAGTCTTGTCTAACACCCTCTGTTATTGTATCCACCATCACTTCTTAGTCTGTCTACCCCTGTTATTGTATCCACACACTTTGCTGTAGTCTTGTCTACTCCCTTAGATCCTCACTCTTGCTAGTCTTGTCTACCCCTGTTTTTGTATCCACATCTTTGCTGTAGTCTTGTCTAACTACCCTCTGTTATTGTATCCACCACCCACTCTTGCTGTAGTCTTGTCTCACTCGTTATGTATCCACCACCACTCTTGCTGTAGTTTTGTCTCCTCTGTTTTGTATCCACCATCACTCTTGCTGTAGTCTTGTCTACACCCTCTGTTATTGTATCCACATCACTCTTGCTGTAGTCTTGTTAACCTCTGTTATTGTATCCACCATCACTCTTGCTGTAGTCTTGTCTAACACCCTCTGTTATTGTATCCACCATCACTCTTGCTGTAGTCTTGTCTAACACCCTCTGTTATTGTATCCACCATCACTCTTGCTGTAGTCTCGTCTTGCTCTCCTGTTATTGTATCCACCATCACTCTTGCTGTAGTCTTGTCTGCTCTCCTGTATTGTATCCACCATCACTCTTGCTGTAGTCTTGCTACACCCTGTTATTGTATCCACCATCACTCTTGCTGAGTCTTGTCTTGCTCTCCTGTATTGTATCCACATCACTCTTGCTGTAGTCTTGTCTAGCACTCCTGTTATTGTATCCACCATCACTCTTGCTGTAGTCTGTCTTGCCTCCTGTTTTGTATCCACCTCACACTTGTGCTGCTACTGTCTTGCCTCCTGTATTGTATCCACCACCACTCTTGTGTAGTCTTGTCTAGCACTCATATTGTATCACCATCACTCTTGCTGTATCTGTCTTGCTCTCCTGTTATTGTATCCACCACACTCTTGCTGTAGTCTTGTCTTGCTCCTGTATTGCACCACCATCACTCTTGCTGTAGTCTTGTCCTAGCACCCTGTATTGTATCCCACCACTCATTCTGTAGTCTTGTCTTGCTCTCCTGTTATTGTATCCACCATCACTCTTGCTGTAGTCTTGTCTTGCTCTGTTATGTATCCACCATCATCTTGCTGTAGTCTTGTCTTGCTCTCCTGTTATTGTATCCACCACATCTTGCTGTAGTCTTGTCTTGCTCTCCTGTTATTGTATCCACCATCACTCTTGCTGTGTCTTGCTTGCTCCCCTGTTATTGTATCCACCATCACTCTTGCTGTAGTCTTGTCTTCCCTGTTATGTATCCACCACACTCTTGCTGTAGTCATGTCTGCTCTGTTATTGATCCACCATCACTCTTGCTGTAGTCTTGTCTAAGCCTCCTCTGTATTGTATCCACCATCACTCTTGCTGTAGTCTTGTCTTGCTCTCCTGTTATTGTATCCACCATCACTCTTGCTGTAGTCTTGTCTACACCTCTGTATTGTATCCACCATCACTCTTGCTGTAGTCTTGTCTAGCCCTCTGTTATTGTATCCACCATCACTCTTGCTGTAGTCTGTCTAGCACTCTGTATTGTATCCACCATCCACTCTTGCTGTAGTCTTGTCTTGCACTCCTGTTATTGTATCCACCATCACTCTTGCTGTAGTCTTGTCTTCTCTCCTGTTATTGTATCACCATCACTCTTGCTGTAGTCTTGTCTAACACCCCTGTATTGTATCCACCATCACTCTTGCTGTAGTCTTGTCTAACACCTCTGTTATTGTATCCACCATCACTCTTGCTGTAGTCTTGTCTAGCCCCTGTTATTGTATCCACCATCACTCTTGCTGTAGTCTTGTCTTGCTCTCCTGTATTGTATCCACCATCACTCTTGCTGTAGTCTTGTCTTACATCTCCTTTGTTATTGTATCCACCACATCTTGCTGTAGTCTTGTCTCCTCCTTTATTGTATACCACTTTGCTGTAGTCTGTTTCCCTGTTATTGTATCCACCACACTTTGCTTAGTCTTGTCTTCCTGTTTTGTATCCACCATCCTCTTGCTGTCTTGTCTTCTCCCTGTTTTTTCACCATCTCTTGCTGTAGTCTTGTCTACTCTTGTTATTGTTACCACTCTTGCTGTAGTCTTGTCTACCTCTGTTATTGTATCCACCATCACTCTTGCTGTAGTCTTGTCTTCTCTGTTATTGTATCCACCATCACTCTTGCTGTAGTCTTTTGTCTCTCCTGTTATTGTATCCACCATCACTCTTGCTGTAGTCTTGTCTTGCCTCCTGTTATTGTATCCACCATCACTCTTGCTGTAGTCTTGTCTTCCCTGTTATTGTATCCACCATCACTCTTGCTGTAGTCTTGTCTAACACCCTCTGTTATTGTATCCACCACCACTCTTGCTGTAGTCTTGTCTTGCTCTCCTGTTATTGTATCCACCATCACTCTTGCTGTAGTCTTGTCTTGCTCTCCTGTTATTGTATCCACCATCACTCTTGCTGTAGTCTTGTCTTGCTCTCCTGTTATTGTATCCACCATCACTCTTGCTGTAGTCTTGTCTTGCTCTCCTGTTATTGTATCCACCATCACTCTTGCTGTAGTCTTGTCTAACACCCTCTGTTATTGTATCCACCATCACTCTTGCTGTAGTCTTGTCTAACACCCTCTGTTATTGTATCCACCATCACTCTTGCTGTAGTCTTGTCTAACACCCTCTGTTATTGTATCCACCATCACTCTTGCTGTAGTCTTGTCTTGCTCTCCTGTTATTGTATCCACCACCACTCTTGCTGTAGTCTTGTCTAACACCCTCTGTTATTGTATCCACCATCACTCTTGCTGTAGTCTTGTCTTGCTCTCCTGTTATTGTATCCACAATCACTCTTGCTGTAGTCTTGTCTTGCTCTCCTGTTATTGTATCCACCATCACTCTTGCTGTAGTCTTGTCTTGCTCTCCTGCTATTGTATCCACCATCACTCTTGCTGTAGTCTTGTCTTGCTCTCCTGCTATTGTATCCACCATCACTCTTGCTGTAGTCTTGTCTTGCTCTCCTGCTATTGTATCCACCATCACTCTTGCTGTAGTCTTGTCTTGCTCTCCTGCTATTGTATCCACCATCACTCTTGCTCTGTAGTCTTGTCTTGCTCTCCTGCTATTGTATCCACCATCACTCTTGCTCTGTAGTCTTGTCTTGCTCTCCTGCTATTGTATCCACCACCACTCTTGCTGTAGTCTTGTCTTGCTCTCCTGCTATTGTATCCACCACCACTCTTGCTGTAGTCTCGTCTTGCTCTGCTGCTGTTTAGTGTGTGTGTATACGTATGTACTCACCAATGTGTACTCAACCTATTTTTCGTAATCAAAGATAGTAAAACAAACAATGTTATGTTCTCATTTATTTAGCATAATATTTGCAGGTTGATTTAACCTGCCATAGGACTTTCGCAGCTGGTGAATGTTCCAGTATTACCTCCAGTCACTGCCACATTCTCAACAAACATAGAATTGCCAAAGCCACGCCGGCTACCAAATATTCCTAATCTAAACTTCCAATATTTTTTATGTTGCATTGTTTACACTTGATGTTTGAAGAGTTGAATGCTTTTGGTCATGCTGAGAATACATAGTGCTCAGCTGGACGAGTGACAACGCATGAAGCTTAATATAAAGTAGTTATTCTCTTAGACCTGACTCCTTGACTCACCCTCATTCATTTACCAATTGTTAATATGATAGTTTTGGGCACCAGCGCTTCTACGACTTGTCTCCGACTAGCCCGGTCACTCAGGCTGTTTATGCTTGCGGCATCACAGCCTGTCTGATCAGGTACTTACAACAATCACCTTTATAATTATAAGGAAACTTTTAAAACATCCTTTATTAATCTCTGTGTGCGCTTATTGCAGTCTGTGCTGGTCAGTGGTGATATCTTGCCCCGTCTGCCATTGCTGGATCCAGGACTAACTCAAATTATTCAGTAGAGCACAAGTTTCACGTGCAAGCCTTGGGAGTAATGATGTTAGAAGATCTCACATTCAAGGATCACAATAATGTTGTCACTGCTATCGCAAGGAAATGATAGATTGAATAACTAGAACTTTCAAGACTAGGGATGCCGAGTCAATGATGATACTCTTCAAGTCACTTGTTCTCTCTAGGCTGGAATATTGTTGTATACTAACAACAGTATACAGGTGAGACGCAAGCTAGAAAACGTACAGAGAACTTAAACTGCCCATTTACACTCAAATATTGAACTATATTCTTTAAAATTTAGGCGAGAAAGGTACATCATATTTTACACCTGGAAAATCCTGGAGGGACTGGTCCCAAACCTACACACTGGAATCATTTTAAAGAGACTTGGCAGACGGTGCAAAGTACCTACAATAAAAAGCAGGGTCGGGACGAGTACATTAAAGGTCCTCGACTCTTGAGCGCCCTCCCTTCCTGAATAAAGGGAATTACCAGCAAACCTCTGATGGTCTTCAAGAGGGAATTGGACAAGTTCCTTCAGTCAGTGTCTGATCAGCTGGGCTGTGGTTCTTACGTTGGACTGTGTGCAACCTGCAGTAATAGCCCGGTCAGTCAGGCTTTGATCCTCCAGGAGGCGTGGTCTGTGACCGGGGTGTTGATCCCTGCAGTCCGAGGATCTGAATTGGAAAGAAAAAACGTAAAAAAAAATATAAATGGAGGTTTGTAATATTTGTCTGTCATCTTAGAGGTTCATGGGGAGGAAAGTGTGAAACATTAAGAGGTGTTGTGTTTGACACTGGTGTGGCAAGACTGCAGTCCTTCCCTTGTCTGCTGGTGGTGGTTCTTCCAGACTACCCCTGCTGGTGGTGGGTCTTCCAGACTACCCCTGCTGGTGGTGGGTCTTCCAGACTACCCCTGCTGGTGGTGGGTCTTCCAGACTACCACTGCTGGTGGTGGGTCTTCCAGACTACCCCTGCTGGTGGTGGGTCTTCCAGACTACCACTGCTGGTGGTGGTTCTTCCAGACTACCCCTGCTGGTGGTGGGTCTTCCAGACTACCCCTGCTGGTGGTGGGTCTTCCAGACTACCCCTGCTGGTGGTGGGTCTTCCAGACTACCACTGCTGGTGGTGGGTCTTCCAGACTACCACTGCTGGTGGTGGTTCTTCCAGACTGCCCCTGCTGGTGGTGGTTCTTCCAGACTGCCCCTGCTGGTGGTGGTTCTTCCAGACTGCCCCTGCTGTTGGTGGTTCTTCCAGACTGCCCCTGCTTGTGGTGGTTCTTCCAGACTGCCCTGCTGGGTCTCAGACTGCCTGCTGGTGGTGGTTCTTCCAGACTGCCCCTGCTGTGGTGGGTCTTCCAGACTGCCCCTGCTGGTGGTGGTTCTTCCAGACTGCCCCTGCTTGTGGTGGTTCTTCCAGACTGCCCCTGCTTGTGGTGGTTCTTCCAGACTGCCCCTGCTTGTGGTGGTTCTTCCAGACTGCCCCTGCTGGTGGTGGTTCTTCCAGACTGCCCCTGCTGGTGGTGGTTCTTCCAGACTGCCCCTGCTGGTGGTGGTTCTTCCAGACTCCTGCTGTGGTGGTTCTTCCAGACTGCCCTGCTGGTGGTGGTTCTTCCAGACTGCCCTGCTGGTGGTGGTTCTTCCAGACTGCCCCTGCTGGTGGTGGTTCTTCCAGACTGCCCCTGCTGGTGGTGGTTCTTCCAGACTGCCCCTGCTGGTGGTGGTTCTTCCAGACTGCCCCTGCTGGTGGTGGTTCTTCCAGACTGCCCCTGCTGGTGGTGGTTCTTCCAGACTGCCCCTGCTGGTGGTGGTTCTTCCAGACTGCCCCTGCTGGTGGTGGTTCTTCCAGACTGCCCCTGCTGGTGGTGGTTCTTCCAGACTGCCCCTGCTGGTGGTGGTTCTTCCAGACTGCCCCTGCTGGTGGTGGTTCTTCCAGACTGCCCCTGCTGGTGGTGGTTCTTCCAGACTGCCCCTGCTGGTGGTGGTTCTTCCAGACTGCCCCTGCTGGTGGTGGTTCTTCCAGACTGCCCCTGCTGGTGGTGGTTCTTCCAGACTGCCCCTGCTGGTGGTGGTTCTTCCAGACTGCCCCTGGTGGTTCTTCTGCCTGTGGTGGTTCTTCCAGACTGCCCCTGCTGGTGGTGGTTCTTCCAGACTGCCCCTGCTGGTGGTGGTTCTTCCAGACTGCCCTGCTGGTGGTGGTTCTTCCAGACTGCCCCTGCTGGTGGTGGTTCTTCCAGACTGCCCCTGCTGGTGGTGGTTCTTCCAGACTGCCCCCTCAGCTGGTGGTGGTTCTTCCAGACTGCCCCTGCTGGTGGTGGTTCTTCCAGACTGCCCCTGCTGGTGGTGGTTCTTCCAGACTGCCCCTGCTGGTGGTGGTTCTTCCAGACTGCCCCTGCTGGTGGTGGTTCTTCCAGACTGCCCCTGCTGGTGGTGGTTCTTCCAGACTGCCCCTGCTGGTGGTGGTTCTTCCAGACTGCCCCTGCTGGTGGTGGTTCTTCCAGACTGCCCCTGCTGGTGGTGGTTCTTCCAGACTGCCCCTGCTGGTGGTGGTTCTTCCAGACTGCCCCTGCTGGTGGTGGTTCTTCCAGACTGCTGGTGGTTCTTCAGACTGCCTGCTGGTGGTGGTTCTTCCAGACTGCCCCTGCTGGTGGTGGTTCTTCCAGACTACCCCTGCTGGTGTTGGTTCTTCCAGACTACCCCTGCTGGTGGTGGTTCTTCCAGGCCAGCCTAAGGAAATGTAGGAAAGGCAGAGGAGAGGAGAGTTCCCAGGAGTAGAGAGTTTGGGAGAGAAGCAAGTCACTTTAGCTAAAGGGACCTTCTTCTCTCGCAGGTAGTCTAGGAACACACTGTAAATCAATGATACATCTAGGATACATCTCTGGTCGAAGACATTTACTTAAGCCATGGTGCTAACAAGTCGTGAAAACTCTTGTTCCACATAATCACAATTTCAAGGACTTCTGACTATAATTATGGAAATGGGATGCAATTTCGACAAGTAGACGTCTTGGAAACTTTCCACACCTCACCTTTGACAGTATATAAGTTGCATTCTCATGCTTCAGGTAAGCCAGTGGAAGGCCTCGGTCAGATGATCAAAAGTTGCAGTTGCGCCTCATCATATGAGTAAAACCCGCGTCAAGACACTTGTCCTGTTTCCTGACAAACCTGACCCTCAGCTTCACATTGTTCCAGACTCTAGAGCTGAACTCTCCTCCAGGCTAATGGACTGACTCCTTCAAGAACTCTCCCTTCAAGGTTAATGGACCGACTCCTTCAAGAACTCTCCCTTCAAGGTTAATGGACTGACTCCTTCAAGAACTCTCCCTTCAAGGTTAATGGACTGACTCCTTCGAGAACTCTCCCTTCAAGGTTAATGGACTGATCTCATTATCTTCACCCCGCTACTCTCCTGTCTTCATATTTATTTTCCTCTGTATTTGACTGAAGAAGTCTAGCGTGTAGGCGAAACGTTTCAGCAGGAAAAATACCCAATTGTTGCACAAGTGTCTTACTCATCGCCTCTGACAATGTTGCAACTGTATTCGGATTGTAATTTTCAGATATTGTAATTCCCTTTGTCAACTGAGAGAGAGAGAGAGAGAGAGAGGAGTGCTGAGCACGTTGAATATCGTGCTGGGTTCTAACTGCTGTATAACTTATGCAGTGTTTAATATTCTCAACAAAACTGAGAAGCAATCAAGAAGAAATTAGTATTCTTGTACAGGTAACTAATCGTACCCAAGTGATTTGTTAGTGCAGACGATTGTGAAGGTGTGTCTCCTGTGTATGACACTCGTGGAAAGTCGTGCTAACCTAACTATTGTTGGTACCTGAACCATTGTTACACTGAGAGAGTAACCTCCACCTCACCTGCTTCCTTCGCTGTTTTTGCTACGCTATTAACCTTCACATGACAGTAGTGGTTGTTGTAGTTACTAGTGTCGGTTATTGGAGATACTGGTGGTTAATTTTGGTTGTTGGGGTGATTTACCTCTAGACGAATAAGGAAACCCCTGTGACCCTGTCCCAGTCCAGGGCTCCAGGTTGCTGGCTTGATCACCCAGGTTGTTGGTGCTAGCTACACGCAGTCCAACGTATGCTGGTCATTGACTCAAGGAACTCAACAAGTTCCCTCGGGACAGCCAGAGATCTCTTGGTAATGCGCTTTGTGTATGAAGGGATTGTGTTTAAAAGTCTTGGTCCCCATACTTATTGAGTTATCTTTTAGTCTATTGTTTTTCCATTGGCGGTATTTTCTAGATGGTGATTGTGGGTGTAGTTATTACTGGTGATTGTGGGGGTGGTTATTACTGGTGATTGTGGGGGTGGTTATTACTGGTGATTGTGGGGGTGGTTACTACTGGTGGTTGTGGGGGTGGTTACTACTGGTGGTTGTGGGGGTGGTGATGGTGGTGGTTATTGCTGGTGGTGGTGGTTATTGCTGGTGGTGATGGTGGTGGTTATTGTTATTAGTAGTGTTGGTTATTGTTTTACAACAGGTGGTGGCTCACGCTTCTCTTCTATTGTCTTTTATTTGATATTAATGACTTCCGGTACAGTGTGGAGGGGGGAGCTTCCCTGGTGGGTGGCAGTGTTTACCTGTGGCTTGTTTCCAGAGCTCTTACCCCCTCGGCCCGACCTAACGTCAGGATTTCCTGTTAACCACCTGGTAAGGCAGGCAGACTGTTGTGGCAGCACACACACACACTCAGTCATCACAACTCAGTTGATCCAGCACTTGTTGCAAGAACTGTCCAGCTTCTTCAAAACTTCTCTATTGTCCTGCAATACTTTTTTATATCTGCTAGTAGTGCCCGGTAGGCGCACACGCCTGTGTGCGTGGGCTCAGTTTGCTTACGTTAGCGGTGCTCACTAAATGGGGAAAAAGAAAAGAACCATTAATGCCGTGAATGGCTAATCTGTCGACTGTGATCAACACATACGTGATCCTTGCATTCTTTAAGTGGAAATTAAACAAAATATTGGAAGTGCCAAGGACCCAGTAAGCCCAGTGTTGTTGCAAACATTGATAGAAACACTTAGACTACCACTAAGGGTAACCGTAGTGAAGGGAGTAGACTATAGCTAGAAAAAAAATATATATATATATAAAAACTACTAACACTGAGAAATCAGCATGAAATAAATTTAAATGGAAGTGTAAGGGGAAAATTAGCGTGGGCGTAGCTGCCGTGAGAGTGGTAAAACAACCATCCCAGTATAGTGCAGTGAAAAGTGTGTCTTGAATAAATGTTAAAAATAATGGAAGTGTTTTTAAACTAAAATGTGGCATCTCATGCGAGAAGTGCCATGTACCCTGGGTAGTGTGTTATAGCCATACGTCTGGCAGGGCTACCAGCGCCCACCATATACCACATACTAAAACATTCCAACCATAGCAAGACAACATGCACTTGTGTATGTGGGGTGCTCCGGAAATATACCAGAATTGGAAAAGTCTGTGTGATGTTTTTTATTAACACAACGGCCGTTTCCCACCAAGGTAGGGTGGCCCGAAAAAAGAAAAACTTTCATCATCATTCACTCCATCACTGTCTTGCCAGAGGCGTGCTTACACAGTTATAGAACTGCAACATTAACACCTCTCCTTCAGAGTGCCGGCACTGTACTTGCCATCTCCAGGACCCAAGTCCGGCCTGCCGGTTTCCCTAAATCCCTTCATAAATGTTACCTTGCTCACACTGATGATATTATATACCATAAATGTTTTTAATGTAAGTCTCCATATTAAATACATCCTACATACCCATGCATTGACCCTTTAACACCCCACCACCTGAGTGCAGAGCAGGAAGGTTTTTGTGGTACACAGTTTGCAAGTAGGGTACAGTCAGGATGGCAGTACAGTATACATGTGGCACATGTGTAAAAGCTCTTGGGAAAAACATCCAGAATCACCTGCAACCTTTGTTTTACAAAGCATCATGGCTGCTGTGCAAGAATAAACACTGCATCCAAAAATGACATCCATCTAGAAAGGTGTTTCTTGATCTGCAATAAGGATGTGCAACTATGGACAAATATCAGGAAAGTACTCAGGAGGTTAAATAATAAGAATAAAAACAAAGAGGAACAATTGGATAGTCTACCCAGAATATATAGAGCATGGGAGGATGGGAGAGGAGTTAAGTTTAACATTCAGAATTCCCAGTCTACAACAGTTGACCCAAAAATATATAGACATCCACTGGAAAACACACACTAAGCAATCAGATAGCTCAGCCCACAGCCCTAGGGCTGACCCAGACTCAGCCCCCAGCCATAGTGCAAATCCGGATTCGGCTAAAGACTTCCTCAGCCATAGCCCCTATTACAGATGTAGAGAAGTCCTCTTCCAGGGAAAATGTTGGCCTCCTGAAAACAGATGGTGGTGACTCTGGCTTGGCTTGTGCAGTTCTAGGATCTGCACAAATTGGGAATACATCCATTACGAATTGTATCCAACCTAAAAGCAAAATGGTGCAAATTCTATGCTTGGGGCATCTGTAAGCATGGAATATCAGGGAAAACAAATGGGACATGCAAATGTTAAAACACCAACTGCCCCCACATACCACTTAAAAGGGACCAGGAGGTACACACCCCATAACACAAATCAGTTACGACAACTCCACTCCAAGAGCAAACTCCTGAGTACTGTCATAGAAGCTAAAACGTTGTGTAGTTTTAAAAATAGGTTAAATACATGAGTGGGTGTGAATTGGACCTGACTAGCTTGTGCTTGTAGGTCTGATGCCGTGCTCCTTCCTTAAGTGAATGTGATCTGGATCTGACTAGGTTGGGTCAGCCGGTAGGCGAATTGGACTTGCCTCGCATGGGCCAGTAGGTCTGCTGCAGTGTTCCTTCTTTCTTATGTTAAGTGATTTTTTAGTGGTAGGAAACGAAAGAAAATGGAAAGAAATAACCAAATAGTTTAGCACCTTGGAGCCTTGTTGGACTGGACACAGCCAGTGACCCTCTAGACTCACAACTACTGATGCCAAGAACAAAATTCCCCCCAACAAACGCGCAACACGACCTCCATAATATTTGCTAATATACAGGACCTTAAGCCATCCACCTACAACAAACTACCTTTCATCAGTGGACTTCTAGGGGAGTCAAATGCAGTGTTTGCAGCCTTCACAGAGACCCACGCAAAAGATTACTTTGACAATGAAATATGGATACCTAGGTACAACCTTTTCAAATGCAACAAAAAGAACAGGCAACAAGGGGGGGTTGGCCTGTATGTCAGAGTCGCTCATTTGCACGGAGATATTGAACACCACAAATGATGTAGTTGAAGTTCTGACAATAAAAATCGAGAACCAAAACTTAGTCATTGTAATTGTATATAAGACACCAGATGCAAGTTCCCAACAGTTCAAGGAGCAGCTAGCAAAAATTGACTCCTGTCTGGAAAACCTTCCAGCCCCATACATCTTGCTGCTTGGTGACTTCAATCTAAGACATACAAAATGAAAGAACATAGCAATAATGTTATAGCAGAAACAATCCCTGGGGCAGCGTAGATGAAGTCACACGAACTACTAAATCTCTGGGATAAACACACCTTAAGTCAGCAGATAGTGGAGCCAACAAGACTGGAGAACACACTAGACCTTATATTCACAAATAATGAGGACCTGGTAAGAAACATAATATCAAGAACATAAGAACATAAGAAAGAAGGAACACTGCAGCAGGCCTACTGGCCCATGCGAGGCAGGTCCAATTCACCCACCAGCTTAAGCCAATGGCTTAAGGTAGTCAGGTCAGGTCCTATTCACTAAGGAAGGAGCACAGCAACCTAGTAGCACAAACTACTAGGTTGCTGTGCTACCACCTGCTAATGTATTTATCCAACCTATTTTTAAAACTACACAACGTCTTAGCTTCTATGACGGTACTCGGGAGTTTGTTCCACTCATCCACAACTCTATTACCAAACCAATGCTTTCCTATATCCTTCCTGAATCTGAACTTTTCCAACTTAAATCCATTGCTGCGAGTCCTGTCTAGGCTGGATATTTTCAGAATGCTATTTACATCCCCTTTATTAATTCCTGTTTTCCATATATACACCTCAATCATATCCCCCCTAATTCTACGCCTTTCTAGAGAGTGCAGATTCAAGGCCCTCAGTCTATCCTCATAGGGAAGATTTCTGATACATGGGATCAACTTTGTCATCCTCCTTTGTACGTTTTCGCATGGGCCAGTAGGCCTGCTGCAGTGTTCCTTCTTTCTTATGTTCTTATATAAGAGTCGAAGAACCTGAGGACTTCTATTATTTATACTTCTTGATATGAAGCCAAGGATTATGTTAGCTTTATTGCGAACACTTATGCACTGTTGTCTTGGTTTCATATTACTGCTAACCAGAACTCCTAAATCCTTCTCGCAATCAGTAATATTAAGATCTACATTATTTAGTTTATATGTGGCATGGTTATTGTCCTGTCCAACATTTAGAACTTTGCATTTGTCTGTATTAAACTGCATCTGCCACTTCTCCGAATAATATGCATCAGTCTATTCAAATCATCCTGGAGTGCTCTAATGTCCTCATTAGAATGAATTGGACGGCCTATTTTGATATCAGCAAATTTGCTTATATCGCTATTTATTCCCTCATCTTTGTCGTTTATGTAAATTGTGAACAACAAGGGGCCCAACACTGACCCCTGTGGAACACCGCTTGTGATGTGCCCCCATTCTGATTTCTCCCCATTTATACAAACAACTCTGCTGCCTATTTGTCAACCATACCTCTATCCAGGAAATTTTTTTCCCTCCTATTCCGTGTGCCTTAAGTTTCCTCAGTAGCCTCTGATGTGGAACTTTATCGAAAGCCTTACTGAGGTCCATATACACAATATCATATTCATTACCATGATCTACCTCCTGAAATACCTTAGTGAAAAAAGTTAGTAAATTCGTAAGACAGGAACTCCCCTTTGTAAAACAGTGCTGAGATTCATTAATCAATTTATGCCTTTCAAGATGGCTACGATTTGCCTCGGCAATTATTGATTCCATAAATTTTCCCATTATGGAGGTAAGGCTTATTGGTCTATAGTTCAAAGCTAAGGACCTGTCACCTACCTTGTAAATAGGTATTACATTAGCTATTTTCCACTTGTCTGGCACTATGGCAGTTTGTAGTGATATATTGAAAAGATTAGCCAAAGGTTTGCTAAGCTCCTCTTTACATTCCTTTAAAACCCTTGCAAACAGTTCATCAGGGCCTGGGGATTTGTTAGGTTTTAATTTCTCTATTTGTCTGAGGACTATGTCACTAGTTACCGCAATCGTGAATAGTTTATTATCGTCCTGTTCTACATAATTTATTTCTGGAATTTCGCTAGTATCTTCTCGAGTAAAAACTCTGAGGAAGTAGGTGTTGAAAAGTTCACACATTTCCTTATCACTGTCAGTGATCTGACCTGAGTTACTCTTAAGTGGGCCTATCTTGTCCCTAATCTTACATACTTCTGTATACCTGAAAGAACCCTTTTGGGTTAGTCTTCGAATCCCTTGCAACTTTAGCCTCATAATCCCTTTTTGCTTTTTCTTATTCCTTTTTTTATTTCCCTCTTTAATTGAATATATTGATTTCTTAACTGCTCTTCCCCTCTTTTGATACGTCTTTATGTGCCTCTCTTTTGACCAATGAGATGTTTTAATCTATTGTTTATCCATTTGGGGTCATTTTTGTTAGATCTAATTTCCCTACTCGGAACAAAAGTTGTCTGGGCAGCTAGCACTATGCTCTGAAATACGTCATATTGGCAACCAACACCACCTACCTGACTCATAGTCAGGTCATCCCAATTTAGCCCAGCCAGGTAATTTCTCAGTCTCAGGAAGTCAGCCAGGCGGAAATCTGGGACAAAGACTTGATTGCAGTTATCTGGGTAATTCCATGATATATTGAAACTAAGTGATTTGTGATCGCTTTCCCCAAGCTCATCATTAGCCTCAAGGTTATCAACTAGTGATTCTTTGTTGGCAAGAACAAGGTCAATTAGGTTGTTTCCTCTAGTTGGTTCTGTCACAAACTGTTTTAAAAAGCAATCCTGAACCGTATCAAGAAAGTCACTAGACTCAAGATTACCTGTCACATTGTTCCAATCAATTTGTCTAAAGTTAAAATCTCCCATTAACACAACATTCTCATATGTAGACGCCTTATGAATTTCGTCCCATAGCAGCTTACTGCACTCCATATCAAGGTTTGGGGGCCTATAAATCATACCCAAAATTAATTTTTCACGACCTTCGAGAAACTGTAGCCAAACAGATTCTGTGTCCGATGTTTCTAATCTTATATCTTGTCTAACACAACAGTTTAAATTATCACTGACATACATCGCCACTCCACCACACTTCCTGTTGATCCTATCAGTGTGGAATAGTTTATAACCCTGTATGTTGCATTCAGAAGGCATTTCTCTATCAAGTTGAACCAGGTCTCTGCTATAGCAATAATATCTATATTACCTACACTTGCAAGTAATCGTAGCTCATCCATCTTATTTCTTAGACTCCTACTATTTGTATAGTAAACCTTAAGGGAGCTAGTCACTCGTTGCCCTCTACTATCTCTCTCTGTTTGTTGAACAATTGCTTTGCCTTTACTAGCAACTCTTGTTTTGAATATTGCCTTTTAAACATATCCCTGGGGTATTCTGGTAATATCTACTGTTTTCAATCCTAGTACTGCAGTCTGATTGTTTCTCACAAACACCCATACCTCTATAATCTATTAGTTTAAAGTCATAGACTAGTCATCAATGACCCCCTCAATCGAATTGGCTAATGCAACCACTCCAGCCCCAGAGAGATGAACCCCATCCCTTGCATACATATCACGTTTGCCATAGAATTTGTCCCAGTTATCAATGAATGGGATTGCAAGTTCCTTGCAGTACCTGTCTAGCCAGCAATTTATACCAATTGCCCTAGACATCCATTCATTGCCCACTCCCTTTCTAGGCAAAATGCTACATATGACCTGACCACTAATATGGCTGACCTGTACTTATCGAGCAGCTCCTGTCTCCTGCCCTTCCCAATGTCATTTCCACCAGCACTAAGACAGATAATGGGCTTGTTCCCATTACCTGACATATCCAACCTGCTATGAGATCAACACCAGCTCCTGGCAGGCACACCCTCTGTCTGACCTTCCTATCTCTGTTACAAAAAGCACGGTCCATATATCTTACCTGAGAGTCTCCCACAATCAGAATATTCTTACCTTGATTAGCAGGGTAGTCAGTGGTACCTTTAACCTCACTGACCACTGAGGTACACTCGTCCTGGAGAACAGAGAATCGATTTCTTACCTTCACATCTTCTCTGTTAACCTTCCTTATCTCCCTTCTTCCTGAATTGTGACCCTTTTGCCACTTAAAGCGGCTGCCTGCCACTTTCCAAATCACTGCTGGAAGTCCAGACCTACATGCACAGGATTCCTGACCAGCAAAATGCATACAGCTATGAGGGTACCTTCACCAAATTCAACTTCAACAACAAGAACATCAGCTGGGAACAGGTAAACTATGTCCTAAATGAAACATGTTGGGAAGATATCTTAAATAACATGGACCCTAACCAGTGCCTTGAAAATATCAACTTTCTGGTAGCTGAAGTATGTTCAAGGCATATTCCCCTAAGAAAAAAGAGAAGTAAACTGGAGAGAGAAAGACGCTCCCGCTACAGGAGAAGGCGAAGAATCACTGAGCTCCTCAAGAATGCTAGATTATCTGTAACACGGAAGGAAGTGCTAACCAGGGAAGTGGAAAATATTAAGCTTAAGTTAAAGGATTCATACAGGACCCAGGAGACAGGAGGACCTAAAAGTGATTAGTGAAATTGAAAGAAATTCGAAATATTTATTTTCATATCCCAGAAACAAGGCAAAAACCACATCTAGTGTAGGGACCCTGCTCAGACAAGACGGATCCTACACAGATGACAACAAAGAAATGAGTGAGTTACTGAAATCTCAATATGATTCTGTGTTCAGCGAGCCACTAATCAGTCTAAAGATAGACAATCCAAATATTTTTTTCGTGAATGAGCCTCAAAACCCTGTTAATATATGCCAAATTTCTGACATTACCCTAACTCCACTAGACTTTGAGAAAGCCATTGACAACATTCCCATGCACTCAGCCCCAGGGCCAAGCTCGTGGAACTCTTGTGTTCATTAAGAACTGCAAGAAACCCCTCTCGCGGGCCCAAAGTATGCTATGGAGAAGGAGCATAGACACAAGTGAGATTCCACAGTCACTAAAAACAACGGATATAGCCCCACTCCATAAATGTGGCAGCAAAGCAATAACTAAGAACTATAGACCAATAGCTTTAATGTCCCACATAAAAATCTTTGAAAGAGTTCTAAGAAGCAGGATTGCAAACCACTTTGACTCCCAACAATTTCACAATCCAGAGAAACATGGGTTCAGAGCAGGTCGCTCCTGCCTCTCGCAACTACTGGACCACTATGATATGGTCTTGGATGCACTGGAAAGCAAACAGAATGCAGATGTAGTATACACAGATTTTGCAACAGCCTTTGACAAGTGCGATCATGGTGTAATAGCACACAAAATGCGTGATAAAGGGATAACTGGCAAAATAGGCAGATGAATCTTCAACTTTCTAATCAATCGAGCACAAAGAGTAGTGGTAAACAGAGTTAAATCGGAAGCTGCCATAGTGAAGAGCTCTGTTCCACAAGGCACAGTACTCGCACCTATCCTGTTCCTCATTCATACTAGGATCTATATGAGTGTGTCATCCATTGAGGACACGACAAATCTCCAAGAAGATATAAACCAAGTTTTCCAATGGGCAACGGAGAACAGTATGATCAATGAAGACAAATTCCAACTACTCCGTTATGGAAAACTGGAGGAAATAATAGCTAGAACTGAGTATACTACAAACTCTAATCACACAATAGAGCGGAAAAGTAATGTGAAGGACCTGGGAGGGGTAATGTCTGAGGATCTCACCTTCAAGGATCACAACAGTGCCACTATCACATCTGCGAGGAAGCTGATAGGATGGGTAATGAGAACATTTAAGACAATAGATGCCAAGCCAAGGATGAACCGTTTTAAATCACTTGTTCTCTCTAGGCTGGAATATTGCTGTACATTAACATATCCGTTCAAAGCAGGTGAAATTTTAGATTTAGAGAATGTACTGAGAACCTTTACCTCATTTATAAGTTCCATCAAACCTCTTAACTACTGGGAACGCTTGGAAGCACTTGACTTGTACTCACTGGAGCGCAGGCGAGAGAGATGCATCATAATCTACATCTGGAAGATCCTGGAGGGACTGGTCCCTAATCTGCACACAGAAATCACTCCCTTTGAAAACAAAAGACTTGGCAGGCAATGCAACATACCCCCAGTGAAAAGTAGGGGCGCCATTAGTACACTAAGAGAAAACAATAAGTGTCCGGGGCCCAAGGCTGCTCAACAGCCTCCCACCAGGCATAAGGGGAATTACCAATAGACCCCTTTAGTTTACCTGGAGAGAGGTTCGGGGGTCAACGCTCCCGCGGCTTGGTCTGAGACCAGGCCTCATGGTGGATCAGGGTCTGATCAACCAGGCTGTTAGTGCCGGCCGCACGCAAACTGACGTACGAACCACAGCCCGGTTGGTCAGGTACTGACTTTAGGTGCCTGTCCAGTGCCTTCTTGAAGACAGTCAGAGGTCTATTGGTAATCCCCCTAATGTATGCTGGGAGGCAGTTGAACAGTCTTAGGCCCCGGACACTTGTGTTGTCTCTCAGTGTACTCGTGGCCCCCCTGCTTTTCATCAGGGGAATTTTGCATCTCCTGCCGAGTCTTTTGCTTTCATAGGGAGTGATTTTCGTGTGCAGGTTTGGTACCAATCCCTCCAGAAACTTCCAAGTGTATATTATCATGTATCTAACCTGCTTTTCAGGAATTACAGATCAAGGACCTTCAACCGTTCCCAGTAATTTAGGTGCTTTATCGTACTTATGTGTGCTGTGAAAGTTCTTTGTATACTCTCCAGGTCTGCAATGTCGCCAGCCTTGAAGGGGGCTGATAGTGTACAGCAGTATTCCAGCCTAGAGAGAAGTAATTTGAAGAGTGTCATCATGGGCTTGGCGTCCCTAGTTTTGAAGGTTCTCATTATCCATCCTATAATTTTCCTAGCCGATGAGGTAGACACATTGGTGTGATCATTAAAGGCGAGATCCTCTGACATTATCACTCCCAAGTCCTTCACATTTCTTTTTCGCTCTATTGTATGGTTAGAATTTGTCATATACCTTGATACATTTATTTCCTCAAGTTTTCCATATCTGAGTAGTTGAAATTTCTCCTCGTTGAACTTCATATTGTTTTGAGTGGCCCATTTGAAGATTTGGTTGATGTCCGTTTGGAGTTTTGCAGTGTCTTCAATGGAGGTCACTGCCATGGTAATCCGGGTGTCATCCGCAAAGGAAGACACAAAGCTATGGCTTACATCTCTATGACAGAAATGAGAATGAGGAATAGAATGGGAGCAAGTACTGTGCCTTGTGAAACAGAGCTTTTCACCGTGGCTGCCTGGGACTTTACTCTGTTTACTATTACTTTTTATGTTCTATTTGTCAGGAAGTTATAGATCCATCTACCAACTTTTCCTGTTATTCCTTTCTCATGCATTTTGTGTGCTATTACACCATGGTCACACTTGTCGAAAGCTTTTGCAAAGTCTGTGTATACTACATCTGTATTTTGTTTATCCTCAACAGCATCCAGGACCCTGTCATAGTGGTCCAGGAGCTAGGACAGGCAGGAGCAACCTGCTCTAAACCCGTGTTGCCCTGGGTTGTGTAACTGATGGGTATCTAGGTGGTTGGCGATCTTGCTTCTTAGAACCCTCTCAAAGATTTTTATGATATAGGATGTTAGTGCTATCGGTCTGTAGTTCTTTACAATTGCTTTACTGCCACCTTTGTGGAGTGTGGCTATGTCTGTTGTTTTTAGTGTGTGTGGGATGACCCCTGTGTCCATGCTCCCTCTCCATAGAATGCTGAAGGCACACGATAGGGGCTTCTTGCAATTCTTGATGAACACGGAGTTCCATGAGTCTGGGCCTGGGGCAGAGTGCATAGGCATGTCATTTATTGACTTTTCAAAGTCTCGTGGAGTTAGGATAATATCCGAGATTTTTGAGATGACCAAATTTTGCGTTTCGTTAATAAATAATTCATTTGGATTGTCGACCCTTAGTCTGGGCAGCGGCTCGCTGAACACTGAGTCGTATTGGGACTTTAATATCTCACTCATTTCTTGGCTGTCATCTGTGTATGTCCCATCCCGCCTAAGCAGAGGCCCAATACTGGATGTTATTTTTCCCTTAGATTTGGCATAAGAGAAGAAGTATTTTTTTTTTTCAATTTCCTTTATGGCTTTTAGTTCTTCCTGTGATTCTTGTCTCCTGTAAGATTCCTTCAGCTTAAGTTCGATATTTGCAGTTTCATTGACCAGTGCCTCTCTACGTATTTCAGATATATTGGCCCCTCTCAGCAGCTCTGTGACTCTTCGCCTTCGTCTGTATAGGGAGCATCTCTCTCTTTCTAGTTTACATCTTTTTCTTTTTCTTAATGGAATGTGTCTTGACCAGATCTCAAGAACCACAGAGTTCATTTTTTCTAGGGATCTGTTCGGATTCGTGTTGTTTATGATATCTTCCCAGCTAGTTTCATTTAGGACATGGTTGACTTGATCCCATTGTATGTTTTTGTTATTAAAATTGAATTTTGCTGGTCAGGAGCCCTGTGCATACATGTCTGTACCTCTATTATGTATCTGTATGTATCAGATCGTCGTTGTTAGTGAAGATGAGGTCCCGCGTATTTTCTAGTCTTGTAGGCTCTAATATTTGCTGGATTAAGGTGAATTTGGTGCAGAGATTTAATAGTTTGTGTGTGAATTTTCATCTGTGCTGCCTCCTGGGGTGGTCTCTGCTAAAACATTATTTGCTATACTCCTCCATTTTAGGTGTCTCAAGTTGAAATCTCCCAGTAGTAAGATGTTTGGGGCAGGAGTTGGGAGATGTTCCAGACAGTGGTCAATTTTCAAAAGTTGCTCCTGGAATTGCTGGAAAGTTGCGTCTGGAGGCTTGTATGCCACCACAATAACAAGGTTTTGGTTTTCAATCTTTACGGCCAAAACTTCAACTACATCATTTGAGGTGTTTAGTAGTTCTGAGCAAATGAGCGACTGTGACGTACAGGCCACATCCCCTTGTTGCCTGTTTAGTCTGTCGCATCTGAATAGGTTATAACCCGGGATCCATATTTCGTTGTCATAATGATCCTTTATGTGGGTCTCTGTGAATGCTACAAACATTGCATTTGACTCCGTGAGCAGTCCCTTGATGTAAGCAATTTTGTTGTTTGTTGATGACTTTAGCTCCTGTATGTTTGCAAAGACAAATGTCGTTATATTGGTGGAATTTAGGGGGGGTTTATTTGCTAGCTCTAATATCAGTTCTGGATTGGTGGCCAGTGTCCGTGCCTCTGCTCCATAAGTGTTTTCAGTTGGTGTCATTTCTTGCCAGTCTTTTTTCCCTCCTGGATCTGGCTTCTCTTTTGCTTCCCATAGTCTGGCTGGTCTGTGTCTTCTTGTCCCCTTTATATGATGTGCCTGGCAGTATGTGTTGTAGCATTTTCTTTCATGGATTGATGAGTGACACATTTCTGGGTGAAATAAGTTACAGGAGGGAAAGTTGCACTCTCCTGTTGTCATGTGGGTGCGGCATTATTTGGAGTGGTCAAAGGTGCATGTCCCACCTGTTATACCAGATATACCATGCCTGCAGATACCCAAGGCATATTATTTGCATAGATTGTAACTCTGTTTGCTAGGATTTATTGTAGCTGCGTTCACTGCTGGTGCATTTTTTTCTGTTTCCTCCCTATCTATCCCCCCTGTATGGACGTCAGTGCTTCTACCAGGTTTTGCTGGTAATGTGTCGACACTGTTCCCTGAGGCATCATCCCCTTTTGTTCCATCTCCAGCAGTATCGCTATTTTGTACCTCTGTGAATTGAATAGTGTTGTCTTTATTTGTTTCATCAATGCACTGTCTTCCAGGACAACACTAGCACCCTCAGGAGCACTGTCCTCCAGGACAACACTAGCACACTCAGGAGCACTGTCCTCCAGGACAACACTAGCACTCAGGAGGACTGTCCTCCAGGACAACACGAGCTCTCTCAGGAGCACTGTCCTCCAGGACAACACGAGCACCCTCAGGAGCACTATCCTCCAGGACAACACTAGCACCCTCAGGAGCACTGTCCTCCAGGACAACACTAGCACCCTCAGGAGCACTGTCCTCCAGGACAACACTAGCACCCTCAGGAGCACTGTCCTCCAGGACAACACTAGCACCCTCAGGAGCACTGTCCTCCAGGACAACACTAGCACCCTCAGGAGCACTGTCCTCCAGGACAACACTAGCACCCTCAGGAGCACTGTCCTCCAGGACAACACTAGCACCCTCAGGAGCACTGTCCTCCAGGACAACACTAGCACCCTCAGGAGCACTGTCCTCCAGGACAACACTAGCACCCTCAGGAGAACTGTCCTCCAGGACAACACTAGCACCCTCAGGAGAACTGTCCTCCAGGACAACACTAGCACCCTCAGGAGAACTATCCTCCAGGACAACACTAGCACCCTCAGGAGCACTGTCCTCCAGGACAACACTAGCACCCTCAGGAGCACTGTCCTCCAGGACAACACTAGCACCCTCAGGAGCACTGTCCTCCAGGACAACACTAGCACCCTCAGGAGCACTGTCCTCCAGGACAACACTAGCACCCTCAGGAGCACTGTCCTCCAGGACAACACTAGCACCCTCAGGAGCACTGTCCTCCAGGACAACACTAGCACCCTCAGGAGAACTGTCCTCCAGGACAACACTAGCACCCTCAGGAGAACTGTCCTCCAGGACAACACTAGCACCCTCAGGAGAACTATCCTCCAGGACAACACTAGCACCCTCAGGAGCACTGTCCTCCAGGACAACACTAGCACCCTCAGGAGCACTGTCCTCCAGGACAACACTAGCACCCTCAGGAGCACTGTCCTCCAGGACAACACTAGCACCCTCAGGAGCACTGTCGTCCAAGACAGCCCCTTCCAAACCACCCATCTTATTTTCCCAGCTGTCATACCATGCTGACATGTCTTTTAAGAAGGATCTTGTATTGGTGTTCTTGTGTTTTAATATAGATGTAATTTCCTCATACAGGTTTATCTCATTTGGGCAGACCCAAAAACATCTCTCTGAGTTTATGTCAAGTGTGGTCACTGGTTGAAAATCCCTGCATATACCATGGGACCATTGACCACAGAGACTGCAAGCAATCCAGGCCTGTTTTCCTCCCTTACCATTTCTACAGACTACACAGATCTTCATGGTGGTGGTCATGGTGGTGGTCATCTTACAACACTTGACCACTCTCCTACCTAGCTAGTCTATAATTTCTAGAAGTATTTAGTTTTTTTAACAGTTCTTCCGATTTGGCTTATTTCCAACGAATCCGTTTGAATCCGGTCCTTTGTTCACTTATTTCTTGGACGAATCCGATCGAATCCGGTTTGTGGCTCGCTGTATATATTTTTTTTTACTAATAACACCTTAAAAGTAGATCTGTATGTTTGTATTGTATCTGTTTGTTGTAGTTGGTGTTTGGGTGTTTAATGAGGGCGTGTAAAACCCCGTCAGCTTATGAATCCGGTCAGAGGATACCTTGATACCTGGTTGTCTTCAAGAGGGAGCTGGACAGATACTTAGTGCCGGATCAGCCTGGCTGTAGTTTGTACGTTAGACTACGTGCGGCCAGCAGTAACAACCTTGTTGATCAGGCCCTGATCCACCAGGAGGCCTGGTCATGGACCGGGCCGTGGGGGTGAGACAAGTGTGCAACAGTTACCTATCTTTATTCTGAAACTGAAGAATCCTACTGTGTATGCGAAACGTTTCGGAATCAAGATACCTAAGTGTTTTACATGTGTCTTATCATATTGTCGGTGTTGTATGGCATTATATTCAGTAACACTGCTTGTTCTCACTCATATGGGAAGATTATGAGTAAGAGTTGAGCACCGGTGAGTGGTGTGTCAGAGAGGGAGCATGAACCTGCAAGAGGCAGACACTTGCACCTTGCAAATGTCTGAGCACTCGGTGAGTCAGCACGGGTAGAAACAGTAGCCAGCCAACCACAGCCAGCCAGCCAGCTACGACAAGCTACAGCCACGCATGGATAACTGTGTTGAGACACATCCAGACAATATCGACTACAACCAGTCATACTCAACCATGGCTTCCAACTACCACCAATACAAGTGATGAATGAAGGCACAGTTCCAACACATGACCTCTTCATGACAAGTATGTCATGAAGCTAAGAGTAATTGTTGATTGTAACAATCCTCATATATTGTCAGCAATCTCTCCCCCTCCACCCCCGGAGGACACACTCATTTTCAGGGTCACCTTAGCTCCCCCTTCTCTCAGGGGAGGTGGCTTCATACCAGTATGAGGCTCTTCATCCAAGGATGTGAGCCAGTCTTATCCCTCGCTTGGTATGTCTGGAGACTTCACGTTACACAGGAATCACAAATTATACTTTGTATAGATGTAATAGTCAATATAGGGGAATAAGTCTGTTAAGTATACCTGGTAAAGTGTATGGTAGAGTTATTATTGAAAGAATTGAGAGTAAGACGGAGAGTAGGATAGCAGATGAACAAGGAGGCTTTAGGAAGGGTAGAGGGTGTGTAGACCAAGTGTTTACAGTGAAACATATAGGTGAACAATATTTAGATAAGGGTAAAGAGGTTTTTGTGGCATTTATGGATTTGGAAAAGGCATATGATAGGGTGGATAGGGGGGCAATGTGGCAGATGTTGCATAGGAGGTAGGTTAATGAAAGTAGTGAAGAGTCTTTACGAGGATAGTGAGGCTCAGGTTAGAGTATGTAGGAGAGAGGGGGACTATCTCCCAGTAAAAGTAGGCCTTTGACAGGGATGTGTGATGTTACCATGGTTGTTCAATATATTTATAGATGGAGTTGTAAGAGAAGTGAATGCGCGGGTCTTGGCAAGATGTGTGGGGTTAAAAAATAAAGAATCTAACACAATGTGGTAGTTGTCACAGTTGTTCTTTGCTGATGACACTGTGCTTTTGGGGGATTCTGAAGAGAAGTTGCAGAGGTTGGTGGATGAGTTTGGTAGGGTGTGTAAAAGAAGAAAATTAAAAGTGAATATAGGAAAGAGTAAGGTGATGAGGATAACACAAAAAATTAGGTAACGGAAGATTGGATATCAGACTGGAGGGAGAGAGTATGTAGGAGGTGAATGTATTCAGATATTTAGGAGTGGACGTGTCAGCGGATGGGTCTATGAAGGATGAGGTGAATCACAGAATTGACGAGGGGATAAAGGTGAGTGGTGCACTGAGGAGTTTGTGGAGACAAAGAACTTTATCCATGGAAGCAAAGAGGGAAATGTATGAGTGTATAGTTATACCAACGCTCTTGTATGGGTGTGAGACATGGGTTGTGATTGTTGCAACAAGGAGAAGGCTGGAGGCAGTGGATATGTCGTGTCTGAGGGCAATGTGTGGTGTGAATATAATGCAGAGAATCCGTAGTTTGGAGATTAGGAGGTGTGGGATTACCAAAACTATTATCCAGAGGGCTGAGGGAGGGGTTGTTGAGGTGGTTTGGATATGTAGGACATGTAGAGAGGATGGAATGAAATAGAATGACTTCAAGAGTGTATAAATCCGTAGTGGAGGGAAGGCGGGGTAGGGGTCAGCCTAGGAAAAGTTGGAGGGAGGGGGTAAAGGAGGTTTTGTGTGCGAGGGCCTTGGTCTTCTAGCAAGCGTGCGTGAGCGTGTTAGATAGGAGCAAATGGTTTTTAGGACTTGACATGCTGTTTTAGTGTAAGCTAGGTAACATTTATGAAGGGATTCAGTGAAACCGGCAGGCCAGACTTGAGTCCTGGAGATGGCAAGTACAGTGCCGGCACTCTAAAGGAGGGGTGTTAAGGTTGTAGTTTTATAACTGTAGTGTAAGCATGCCTCTGGCAAGACAGTGATGTAGTGAATGATGAAAGTTTTTCTTTTTCGGGCCACCCTTCCTTGGTGGCCACCCTGCCTTGGTGGCCACCCTGCCTTGGTGGCCACCCTGCCTTGGTGGCCACCCTGCCTTGGTGGCCACCCTGCCTTGGTGGGAAACTGCCGATGTGTTAATATATAAGTCATTATGTTGCAAGCAGTAGTTATGTAATAGTAAGTTGCTAGTAGTAGTTATGTAATAGTAAGTTGCTAGTAGTAGTTATGTAATAGTAAGTTGCTAGTAGTAGTTATGTAATAATGTTGGTAGAATTACTGACAATGTTAGGCAAAAGAACACAAGTGTAACTAATGT
Organism: Cherax destructor; assembly: GCA_009830355.1. Taxonomy (NCBI): domain Eukaryota; kingdom Metazoa; phylum Arthropoda; class Malacostraca; order Decapoda; family Parastacidae; genus Cherax; species Cherax destructor. The sequence continues at coordinate 4,753 of WNWK01008863.1, read as the reverse complement.
GTCATTTTATTGTGGCAACGTTTTGCTCTCCAGGAGCTTTGTCAAACAATACATGGACACAGGGTATATATAGGTACAGAGTGAGGTGCAAAGTATAATATAATCGTTGTAAGTAGCAGTAGTAGTAATGCTTGTGGTAGCAGTGTTAGTTGTAGAACTTGTAGTAGTAGCATCTATGTGATGGCCGGGTTTATTGCTTTCAGGAGAATTCTTGCTAAAACTTCAGAGATGAAGCTGTCTTTATTCTGTTTAATTGTGTTAGAAATAGCAATTAATGGTGATTCAAGGCATTTGCGTCTACGGAAATTGGGTTCTTTAATCACTAGTCGGGCGTCGTTGAATTTCATCAGGTGGTTGGCGGAATTCCGGTGTTGTACGCAGGCGTTGTTCAAGTTATCATTCCTACAAGCATTAATGTGTTTATTGAGACTTGTTTCAAGGTTTCTTGCTGGTTCACCTACGTATATTTTGTCACAACCTCCACAGGGGATAGTATAAACCCCCTGCATTCATTGGGTCAATGTTCTTCAATTTCGTCCTAGTCAGATCTTGTATGGAAGTGCTGGTTGTGGTGGCGACTCCATTGTTATCTTGTGTGAGTACTTGAACGATTCCTTGCTTAGCTTAATCAAGAGTAATATTAGATTTGACAGATACCTGACTGATGAATGTCTCAGGTGATATGCTCGGCAAAGTGCTTACCCTGTATGTGTGTGTACTCACCTAATTGTACTCACCTAATTGTGGTTGCAGGGGTCGAGACTCAGCTCCTGGCCCCGCCTCTTCGCTGTTCGCTACTGGGTCTCTGCTCTCCCTGCTCCATGAGCTTTATCATACCTTGTCTTAAAACTATGTATGGTTCCTGCCTCCACTATATCTTTCTCTAGACTATTCCACTTCCTGACTACTCTGTGGCTGAAGAAATGCTTCCTAACATCCCTTTGACTCATCTGAGTCTTCAGCTTCCAGTTGTGTCCCCTTGTTTCTGTGTTCCCTCTCTGGAACATCCTGTCACTGTCTACCTTGTCAATTCCCCGCAGTATTTTGTATGTCGTTATCATGTCTCCTCTGACCCTTCTTTCCTCCAGTGTTGTTAGTCCTATTTCCCTCAACCTTTCTTCATAGGACAGACCCCTGAGTTGTGGCACTAACCTTGTCGCAAACCTTTGCACTTTCTCTAGTTTCTTTACGTGCTTGACCAGGTGTGGGTTCCAGACTGGTGCTGCATATTCTAGTATGGGCCTGACGTACACGGTGTACAGTGTCTTGAACGATTCCTTGTTAAGGTAACGGAACGCTAATCTTAGGTTTGCCAGTCGCCCATATGCTGCCGCAGTTATCTGGTTGATGTGTGCCTCCGGAGACGTGCTTGGCGTTATACTCATCCCAAGGTCTTTCTCCTTTGCCGAGGTTTGTAGCCTTTGTCCGCCTAGCCTGTACTCTGTCAGCGGTCTTTGCCCTTCTCCGATCTTCATGACTTTGCATTTGGTGGGATTGAATTCGAGAAGCCAGTTGCTAGACCAGATGTCAAGCTTGTCCAGGTCTGTTTGAAGTCCTGCTTGCTCCTCTTCCGATGTGATTCTCCTCATTAATTTCACATCATCTGCGAACAGAGACACTTCTGAGTCTATCCCGTCCGTCATGTCATTTACATATACCAAGAATAACATTGGTCCTAGGACTGACCCCTGCGGTACACCGCTCGTCACAGGCGCCCACTGTGATACCTCATCACGCACCATGACCCGTTGTTGCCTCCCTGTGAGGTATTCCCTGATCCATTCCAGTGCCCTTCCTGTTATACATGCTTGTTCTTCCAACTTCTTTACTAATCTCATGTGAGGAACTGTGTCGAAGGCCTTCCTGCAGTCCAGGAAAATGCAATCAACCCACCCTTCTCTCTCTTGCCTTACCTCTGTTACTTTATCATAGAACTCTAGGAGGTTTGTTACACAGGAATCCGTGCTGTCTGGTGTTTATTATCTTGTTCAGCTCGAGGTGCTCCACCATTCTTTTCCTGATGATTTTCTCCAGGACTTTGCACACTATACACGTAAGTGACACCGTCTATAGTTTAGTGCCTCTTTTCTGTCGCCTTTTTTAAAGATGGGGACTACATTGTGTGTGTGTGTGTGTGTGTGTACACCACCCAACAGTGATTTAACAAGTATAAACAAAGACTCCATGGTGGGTCCAGTAGCTGCCGACCTTCAAGCTTGTCACAGTCCATTGTAAACATTGTACCAATGAACAATTGTGTAAAGATCCAAACATTGGTACTGAGCTCACTGGGAACACATTTGCTGATATTTTCATAGTTTTCTTTAATAGATAATTCAGTAGAGGTAAAGACTTCACCGTTGTTAAATGTTCAACAGTAACTGTAATTCTGTTCCAAGTGAAGAAGGTTAAAATCTTGGGATATACGTTAATAGTAGAGTAACTCAGATATACGTTAATAGTAGAGTAACTCTCGGATATACGTTAATAGTAGAGTAACTCTCGGATATACGTTAATAGTAGAGTAACTCTCGGATATACGTTAATAGTAGAGTAACTCTCAGATATACGTTAATAGTAGAGTAACTCTCGGATATACGTTAATAGTAGAGTAACTCTCAGATATACGTTAATAGTAGAGTAACTCTCAGATATACGTTAATAGTAGAGTAACTCTCAGATATACGTTAATAGTAGAGTAACTCTCAGATATACGTTAATAGTAGAGTAACTCTCGGATATACGTTAATAGTAGAGTAACTCGGATATACGTTAATAGTAGAGTAACTCGGATATACGTTAATAGTAGAGTAACTCTCGGATATACGTTAATAGTAGAGTAACTCTGGGATATACGTTAATAGTAAACTCTGGGATATACGTTAATAGTAGAGTAACTCTCGGATATACGTTAATAGTAGAGTAACTCTCGAATATACGTTAATAGTAGAGTAACTCTCGAATATACGTTAATAGTAGAGTAACTCTCGGATATACGTTAATAGTAGAGTAACTCTCGGATATACGTTAATAGTAGAGTAACTCTCAGAGTAACAGTTACGTGGAATGATAGATGATAAACAACACACATTGTATGTTATTTCGGAGATGACCAAGCGTTTTTGGATGAGCAAGCTTAGTTCTGGCCGTTAGTTTTCCGGATGAAGCCAAGCTAGTTTCCTGGGATGAAGCCAGCTTAGTTTTCCTGGGGATGAAGCCAAGCTTAGTTTTCCTGGGATGAGCGCTTTTTTCCGGGATGAAGCCAGCTGTTTTCCGGGGTTGAAGCAGCTTGTTTCCGGATAAGCGCAGTTTTCCTGGATGAAGCCAAGCTTGGTTTCCGGGGATAGCCAGCTTGTTTCCGGGATGAAGCCAAGCTTGTTTTCCTGATAGCAACTGGTGAGCTGGTTTCCTGGGGATAGAAGCCAAGCTTAGTTTTCCTGGGATGAAGCTCAAGCTTGTTTTCCTGGGGATGAAAGTCCAAGCTTAGGTTTTCCTGGGATGAAGCCAAGCTTAGTTTTCCTGGGGATGAAGCGCGCTGTTTCCGATGAAGGTTTTCCATGACCTGCGGGATGAAGCCAAGCTTGGTTTTCCTGGGGATGAAGCCAGCTTGTTTGGATGCCTTGGTTCGGATGAAGCGTTGGTTTCCGATGGAGCTGTTCGGATGACTGTTCGCAAGTTGGTTTTCCGGGATGAAGCTCTGCTTGGTTTCCGGGATGAAGCCAAGCTTGGTTTTCCGGGATGAAGCCAAGCTTGGTTTCCGGGATGAAGCCAAGCTTGGTTTCCGGGATGAAGCCAAGCTTGTTCCTGGGAGAAGCCAAGCTGGTTTTCCTGGGGATGAAGCCAAGCTTGGTTTTCCTGGGGATGAAGCAAGCTTGGTTTTCCATGGGGTGATGAAGCCGCTTGGTTTTCCGGGTATAGAAGCCAGCTGTTCCGATGAAGCGCTTGGTTTTCCGGGAGAAGCCAAGCTGGTTTCCGGGATGAAGCCAAGCTTGGTTTTCCCGGGGATGAAGCCAGCTGTTTCCGTCAGCTGTTTTCCGGGATGAAGTCCAAGCGCTTGGTTTTCCGGGATGAAGCCAAGCTTGGTTTTCCCGGGGATGAAGCCAAGCTTAGTTTTCCGGGGATGAAGCCAAGCTTGGTTTTCCCGGGGATGAAGCCAAGCTTGGTTTTCCTGGGGATGAAGCCAAGCTTAGTTTTCCGGGATGAAGCCAAGCTTAGTTATCCTGGAGATGAAGCCAAGCTTGGTTTTCCTGGGGATGAAGCCAAGCTTGGTTTTCCCGGGGATGAAGCCAAGCTTGGTTTTCCTGGGAGAAGCGTTCCGGAAGAAGCGTTGGTTTCCGGGGATGAAGCCAAGCTTGGTTTTCCGGGGATGAAGCCAAGCTTGGTTTCCCGGGGATGAAGTCAAGCTTGGTTTTCCGGGGATGAAGCCAAGCTTGGTTTTCCCGGGGATGAAGCCAAGCTTGGTTTTCCCGGGGATGAAGCCAAGCTTGGTTTTCCCGGGGATGAAGCCAAGCTTGGTTTTCCCGGGGATGAAGCCAAGCTTGGTTTTCCCGGGGATGAAGCCAAGCTGGTTTTCCTGGGGATGAAGCCAAGCTTGGTTTTCCCGGGGATGAAGCCAAGCTTGGTTTTCCGGGATGAAGCCAAGCTTGGTTTTCCGGGATGAAGCCAAGCTTGGTTTTCCTGGGATGAAGCCAAGCTTGGTTTTCCGGGATGAAGCCAAGCTTGGTTTTCCCGGGATGAAGCCAAGCTTGGTTTT